>JABUQX010027985.1:0-7500 GCA_015478945.1 Trachelipus rathkii
ATAACTTCCCTTTTTTCCTGCCTCCTTCGTTCTGTGGACTACTTCCCATTTCCTCGTTTCCTGGTGAATTAAATCTCACCTCGCTTATTAAAGCACTTCGCCTGTGCATATGCTGCGTATTTGCGTTAGAAATGGCTGAACTTTTTGTAGTGTACCACACCTACCTTGATAGGGCTCTGTTCCGTGAGTGGATGTGATCAAACTGTATAATATAACTAATATCTATATATATTAATAATAATAATATATATATATTAATATATAATATATTATAAAATATATATAAATAAAATATATATATATATATATTAAATAAATAATTATATAATACACATCAGTGTTGGGCCCGCAACCAAAAAATGCGGCGCAATCGCAATTCGTAAGAAATAATTGCGATCGCAACCGCAAACGCAATTGCGGTAGACCGCGAATTGCGGTCGCAACCGCAATTCGCAACCGCAACTATTGTACGTTAAATATACTAAAAACAAGAGAAATTCATACTTCTGCAGCATTAATATATATATATATATATATATATAATATTAATTTATATAATAATATATATATATAAATCATATATATACTACATATATATATATACTACCTATATATTATATATATAATAACTATAACTATTTAGTGATGGACCGGATGTAAAAATTTGACTGTTTGCGGATGCGGATCTTAAGGAGATGAAGGATGCGGATGCGGTCATTAAAGTAGATGAGGAGCAATAGCGGAGTTTTACTCTTTGGAAGTTTGAATTAAAAATTATATATATATATATATAATAAATATATCTCAAACACTACTATATATTACTAACCATAAATAAATAACCTCATATATATCAATTATATATATATATATATATATATATATATTATATATATATATATTTATAATATATATATAATATATATATATATTATATCTATTTATATATAATATTTACAGTTTGTCACCACCACTTCACCGCAGAGCCCTATTTCAAGGAGGGGGTGTTGCAAACCTCAGATATTCATCAACTAACGCAAACTACGCAGATAAGCCACAAACGCAGGCTTTAAAGTGAGAGAGATTAATTCAGCAGGAAACACAGCAGATGGAAGAGAATTCCTCAGAACAGAGGTGGCAGAAAGAAGGAGCACCGCAGCGAACAAAGCCTAGAGTTACCAGTAAATCACAAAAAACTCATGCGCCGAAACAGAACAACCTAATTTGCTAACGAGCGGCGTCGTAAAGGTGGTGAGATACGCGAGTGATAAACAATCATTAGAGCAAGACACATGCACGCTGAGCGGTACTATTGAAAAAGAAAGATAAAGAACAACCAAACATCGACGCGTAAAAAGATAGAGGGTCAAAGTGAACTGACAGTGCAGAAACAGTTAATAGCCTTTGCCTATAAATACCTCAAACCCTATCCAAAAGCCGGGTGAAACCAGAGCCACTGATAGTACGAGCAGTACTCAATACAAGGGTGGATGAGGCCCTTGTATAGCTGAAGCAACTGAAATGAGAAGAGGAAAAAAAGTCGCAGCCTAAACAGAACTCCCCGTTTCTTTGAGGCCGCCCTAGCAACCGTTTGTGATGTGAGGTTTCAAGACATTTTTTTGTTTATGTTAAGGCCAAGGATGTTTATATTGTCACAGGAGGACGAGAGAACCGTCGAAAGAGATAGGAAAGGTTAGAAGGTGTTTTAGAGAGGGAGATTTGTAGGCGTTTGGTTTTAAAGACTGAACCTTTCACAAGGTGAAAGACGACCCCACCAGAAATTCTTCAGATATCGAGAAGAAATCGAAGGATTGAAGACGAGAAGCCAATTCTGAATAAAAGAAGGAGCAAATTGAAATGAGTTGAAGAATGAAGGGTCTGAGTCATCGGCATACCGAGTGGATAGAGTTTAATGTGCAAGTTGAGAAATTCATTAATGAAAAGTAGGAATAAAGTAGGAGATAAGACAGAACCCATGAGGAACACCACTTTTGACAGAAAAAGAACAGCCGATATTGAAGTGATTTGAAAGAAAACTAGACATAAGTAGTCAAAAGAAGGAGGGGAAGCTTTGGAGAGCAAGTGACTTCGTGTATATCCCGGTCCAAATGGCCTTGGATATGTCAAGCGCCACCACTTAAGTCTCCCCGTAAGTTCCTAAGGGCGGAAAACATAAATCAGTTAGATAGAAAGTATATCGCCAGTAGACTCGAGGCTCCGAAAGCCGTCACTGGCGATCGGAAAGAAGTGAAGGAGACTCCAGATGATTCTAAGAACGGCAGTTGAGAAGGGTTTCAAAGATCTAGATAGAATACAAGTGAGAGCTATAGGGCGATAGTTAGACGGATCAGAGCGGCTTTCCTTTTTTTTCGCTACGAACGGTTGGACATGTGCGTGCTTCCAACACTGAGGAAGTATTAGTATTGAGACATAGAGATATAGTTGAACGGGGGCGGGTCAAGCACAAAAGACACTCCACAAAACTCAGGGAGAATGCCACCGGGCCCCGCCTTCCTAACGTTCATAGATTTAAAGAGCCATGCACCCGATCAATGTAATCACAGGCAATGGCATAGGACACCTGAGGGAAGAAGGAGAGGAGTACCAGAATCGTCTAGGGTTGATTGAGGAAACTAGGAGGCCGAAGAGAATTTTGCTTTCAGTTGAGAATTAGCAAAAAGAACCAACAGAATAGAATAAGAGAGGAAAAGCAGATTTACAGAAGTTGTTAGAGATTTTTTGGCAAGAGGCCAGAAAGATTATCGTAGGAGAATCAAGGAGGTTAGCGTACTTTCTTTTGATGCACCAAGCCCGCTTTGCTCGCGAAGAGTATCTCTGCAACGATTTCTAGCTGAATGAAAATTAGCAAGAGTGATAGAAGAGCGAGAATTTTTCCACCCCGATAAAGCCTGTCTCTAGCCTGATGACAGAGAGCAGCACGATTGAACCATGATTATGAGGAAAAAGACTTTAGTCGAAGAAGAATGAACCTGCTCATACATCAACCAATTACAGCTCCCAAATTATCGCAGAAGCGAAGCGTCACCAGAGTCAAAGCAGTTAATTCCAATTATAGATAGCGTAGAAGCGACGCAAGGCCCCAATCGGCCAGATCAAAGTGCCAGAAAAACGCATCTATATATATATATATATATATATAATATATATATATATAATTTATATATATAATATATATATAATATTATAAAGTAATTATATTACTATATTATAAAGTAATAATATATATAATATATATAATATATATATAATATATATAATATATATATATATATTATTAATATAATATATATATATAATATATATATATCTTATATATATTATATATATATATATATACGAAATCAAAAAATCAAACAACAATTATTCCCATAAAATCCCATGATAAAGATGCCAAAAAATAATTATTTATATGCAATTAAATTCAATGAGAAACATCCTCAACATCCTCTTTTTTTTCAAAAAGAGGATGCGGATCGGATGTCAATTAGGTGCGGATGTTGCCGCGGATGCGGATGTCATGCCCATCACTAATAATATATATATATATATTATATATATATATATATATATATATATATATATATATATTATATATACTATATATATATATATATATATATATATATATAATATATATATATATATATATATATATAATATATATATATATATATATATATATATATATATATATATATATTACTTAGAGCAAAAGCAAGTTTGCGTTTACTTATAATTCTTCCTATATCCAAAGATGTTCATTTTTTGTGGTCTTCATTTTATTTTTTGGGTTGGCATATTTTAACGAATTGTGATTTAATTTATTCCTTTATTTTTCTTTTTCTCTTTTTGTCTTCCTTTAATTAATATAATATTCATTGCTTGTTAATTTTCTCTTTATATGTTCTTCATATTATTTATTTTAATTATGGTCGTTAATCTTATATTCTTTTAATACAATTAAAATAAAACCCATGTTAATACATATATACTAATATTTTGTTTCTATATTTTAATATCTGTAATCTAATTAAACTGGAAAGAAGAAAAAAATGATTAAATTGTATTTTATCATTCTTCCCCTCTCTGCTTCTTCAATTTGTTTTTGTCATCTTACTTTTGAAAGAAGTTCTTACTTTGCTGTTCATTTTCATGTTCATCCTTCCTTCCTCTGGAGATTACATTTTTCATTTTTTTATTATTAATTCTTTGGTGAATATATCAGCAAATTGATCATTACTATTCACCCATTCTATTTTTTGTATTTCTTGATTATCTAAATATTCTCTTATTGCTGATATTATAATTCTCATACTTTTAATTTTTGATTGTCTTTCTGACATTAGAGTATCTACAAGTGTCTTACTATCGGTTCTCAAAATTAAAGGTATATTCTTATTAGTAATTTCTTCCCACATTCTTTGTATGTACAATGATTGTTCTATTCCTTCAAGCAAACTATTTGCCTCTGCTTGTATAACTGAATGGTTAACTTTCTTTGATTTATTTGATTTCCACATTATGGGTATCATTTTTCCTTTTTTATCTACAGCAAAAATTATACATCCCAGTTGTGTTTTATCTCCTTCTCTATTAGCAAATGATGAATCACAATATGTTATGAATTTCTCAATTTTCTCATTATTTATTTGTATGATATTTAATTCATTTCTGTATTTTTTTATCAATCTATGTAGTTCTTTATAATCTTTAATACTCAGTTCTTTTTCTCCTTTACTCATTTTACTAACTATATAAGATAAATCTGGTCTTGTATTTCTTGCCATCCAATTTAGTTTTCCTATTAATTGCTGGTATTCTTTTACTTCTCTTTTATTAAGTTTTCTATTTTCTTTTGTTTTTATTTCATTAATTTTAATCTTCTCCCAATAACTATTTTGTTCCATCATTATCATGTTTTCTTTCTGACATAATTGAACTCCTAAATATTTAAATGATTCTGAACTACTTTCTCCTAATTTCAAAATTGTTTTTTAATTTGTTTATTATATTGCTTTCAAATTTTTTACTTCCTACCCATAAAATATCATCTACATGTGTACATAATAATCCTTCGATATTACTTGAATCTTTCCTTATAAATAGTGTAGGTCATTATAAATAGGGTTGGTTCCATTTTACTTTGTCTTAGACCTAACTTTAAGTAATGCCTTTTCATGATAAATACTCACATCATAGCAGCATCTGCAATCCTATACTGTTTTAATTCATTTCATATGTTTTACCATTATCAATTCTTGTGGTGGTTTTAGATATACCTTTTCTGTTATTTTCTCCTTGCAAGTATGCTGCAGGAAATATCCATAGCTTTCATTTTCCATTCTTTTCCTGAGGCTATAGTTAGTATATTTTCATTGCTTCAATGCAAAAGCAGTTGGTGCATCTGTTTTTTCTTCCACTGTTTCTTCATATACTTTAAGCTACCCATCTAGCACTTTAATTTTTTTTCTTGTTATTTTGGGCAACTAATTTTTCACTAATTAACCCATCTTACCATTAATTGCTTTTTCCAAACCTTTATCAGTTATTCTTCAAACCATGTTCTTCTTCAATTTTCCTATCTCTATTATTTAGCTTGTTTTAAATTTTCTTCATTAGAGTGATTATAAATAACTCTTGATTCACCTCCTCAACTGCTTCATCCTCGCTATCCATTTCATTTATTTCTCCTCGCTTTGCATCCAACGATTCTTCTCGCTATTTTCTTCATTTTCAATTACATCTAATTCATATATTTTTCAAATTCTTTTAAATCTATATCATATATTCTATTTGTATTCAAATTGCGTATGTTATAACATTTATTATATTTTTTACTAGTTGCTTTGCCAGCTCTACTAATAACATAACAATTTAATATATCTTCATTATTCTTTAATTTCATTTCATAGTATTTACCAGTTTTCACATTTTTTGGATCAATTTCTTCATATTCATCAATTGATGTCATTTCTTCTTCTTCTTCATCTTCAGTTTGATTTTCATTTTCATTATCAGTTTCATCATCCATAATATTTGACCATATTATTTCTTCTGTATCACTACCATTCTCATTTAAATTATCTATTATGTTTTCATTTCTTTCTTCCTCATATTCATCCTTTTCATCTTTATCTTCAAGTTCTTTGTTATTATCATTTAATCTACATTTTTGAATTCTTGTGGAATGAACTTTTGATACAGATCTTAAAGTACCTCCATGTTTTACTATGATGGTTTTTCCGTCTACACACATTATTTTAGCTGGTCCTCTCCATTCTTTATCAATGTTTCTTTTGTAATATACTTCTTCACCTATATTTATATTTTTTGACATGTGTTCTCTTATTTGACTTCTTAATGCACGTTTTATTTTTTCTGAGCTTTCATTTTCTATATGTATTTTTCTAGCATGTTCTATTGTTTCTAATAATTCTTTAATCATGTCATCAGTATCTCTCTTTTCACTTATTATTACGTTATCAGAATCTACTATGTTTGGTATTCCTATGTTTCTTCCAAAAACAAGTTGATTAGGTGCATATCCCAAATAATTTGTTAGTCCATTTTTAGCAAAAATTGCCCATGCCATACTATTCTTTCTATCATGTCCTTCTTGTTTTAAC
The DNA here is from genome assembly GCA_015478945.1 of Trachelipus rathkii. Lineage (NCBI taxonomy): Eukaryota > Metazoa > Arthropoda > Malacostraca > Isopoda > Trachelipodidae > Trachelipus > Trachelipus rathkii. The sequence goes on from JABUQX010027985.1 coordinate 6,648, forward strand.
TTGTATAATGATTCTTTAAGTAACCCTACTACCTTTTCACATAAACCATTACTCCATGGGCTTTCTGCAGCTGTACTCATTAATCTGATATTCATTTTGTAGTAAATGTTTCCATATCTTCATTTTGAAATTCTCTTCCTGCATCAGACATAATACTATTAGGACTTCCAAAATATATAATCCATTTTTCAATTAACCTTTCTATGATTTCTTTACTGGTTTTATTTTTTAACCATACTGCTTGTGTATATCTTGTTGCATGGTCTATTATTACTAAAAATTTATTACTCTCAAATTCTCCTACATCTAATTGAATTATTTCATTAAATTTATTTGCTAATGGCAAACCTACCACAGGTCTTGGTGGAGTTTTCTTATATTTTTGACATATTTCGCAGTCTCTCACAATTTGCTCCAATTCTTTTCTTACATTATTCCAAAAATCTTCTTTTATTTGTTTTTATAGCATTTTTTTATTGTTTTTAAAATAATTATATTCTTTTTTACAATGTGCTATTTCCTTATGTAGTTTTTTTCAATTTTTCTTTTCTATCTTTTTCTTTTATCCAATTTTCTTTAAATTGACTAATCCAACATGTTTTCTTTTGTTTTCTATTCAATAGTATGCAGGAATGTCCTCCTTCATTATCAAAGGTCTGTACTTTCTGTAGATTCAAATCACAAATATCAACAGTTCCATCTTCAATATTAATTTTTAATTTCATTCTTTTCATGGCTGATTTACCTAGTAATAAAGGTATATCACCCTCTATTACATTGATTTTTAAATCAAAACTCTTTCCTTTTATTTTACAAGGCAATAATATTTCTTTTAATATTTTATATTCTGTTT
>JABUQX010027985.1:15000-20000 GCA_015478945.1 Trachelipus rathkii
GAAAAAAGGAAGGCGCTCTGATCCTTCTAACTATCTATCGTCCTATGGCTCTCACTTGTATTCTATCTAAGATCTTTGAAACCCTTCTCCACACTCTCACTTAGATCATCTGGAACTCATTCCGATCGTCCAGTACGGCTTTTCTGTGTGGGCGCTTCCAGGTCTACTTGGCGATATACTTTTCTATCTAACCGATTTTATGGTTTTTTTCGCTCTTAGGAACTACGGGGAGACTTGCGTGTTTGTGCTTGACATATACAAAGCATTTGACCTAGTATGGCAGCGTCACTGCTCTCCCAAGCTCCCCTCCTTTTAGGTTTCCCCCTTTTCTTTGCTTACTTATGCTCTAGCTTTCTTTCAAATCGCTCAATGTCGGCTGTTGTTGATGGGGCGACTTCTTCTTTTTCTGTCAATAATGATGTTCCTCAGGGTTCTGTCTTATCTCCTACTTTATTCCTTCTTTTCATTAATGATCTTCTCACCTGTACCTCTAACTCTATCCACTCATATGCCGATGACTCGACCCTTCATTCTTCAACTCATATCATTTCTGCTCCCTCTTTTACTTCTAGAATTGCCTCTCGTCTTAATCTTTCCGATTCTATTTCTCGCTGATCTGGATAGAATTTCCGGATGGGGTCGTCTCAACCTTGTGAAATTCAATTTTTAAAAACCGCAACTTCTTACAAATCGCCTTCTCGCAAAACACCTTTTCTAACTTTCCTATCTCTTAAGACGGTTCTCTCGTCTCTCCTGTTGACAATATAAATATCCTTGGCCTTAACATAAACAAAAAAATGTCTTGGAAACCTGGAAGTTCTGTTTAGACTGCGAGACTTTTTTTCCTCTTCTCAGTTGCTCCAGCTATACGAGGGTCTCATCCGCCCATGTATGGAGTACTGCTTTCATATCTGGGCGGGGGGGGGGCTCTGGTTTCACCCGGCTTTTGGACAGGGTCGAGTCAAAGGCCAAAAGGCTTATAAACTGTTCTGTACTTTCCAGTTCACTTGATCCTCTATCTTTGCGGCGCGATGTTGGTGCTTTATCTCTATCCTATAGGTACCGCGCAGCGACAGGTGCTCTAGGGAACTTTATCACTCGCGTTCCAACCACCTTTACCACGCCCTCGTAGCACAAGGGGTACTGTATCTCCGCACGAGTTTAGTGTTGACATTGCATTCCATGGTAACTCCAAGCTAGTTCGCTGTGGTGCTTCCTTCTTTCCCACCACCTCTGTTCTGTGGAATTCTCTTCCATCTTCTGTATTTCCTGCTGAATTTAATCTCTCACTTTAAAGCCAGCGTCTGTGCTCATTTGCCGTTAGTTTGCGCTAGAAGGTGAACCGTTTTTGAGCACACCCCCTCCTAGATAAGGGCTCTGCCCGTGAGTGGTGGTGAAAAAAAAAAATCCTTGGGTGGGCAGATATGTGGCAAATGAACTGAATCTCTCTACTGACACCAACCAAAACAGTCATACAGTTATCTCAAGAAAACGCATACCGCTCCTTCACATTACCTCAGATGAACCATATGTCGCAACCACACAAATTTGACCTTTTCAAACTTAAAATTTAACCTTTAGAATTCTAGTACTCACACACACAAAAATCTACCATAGCTCTCTTCCACAAGTCACCATACGAATTGCAAATCCTTCTATACCCCTCTCATTCCTTTCCACACCAACACAAACACATTTCACACAACACCACTCATTTTTCACCGTTTCCTTTCATCTTTGTTTTAGTCACAGCAAACAAATCAAATTTGCCCTTTCTAAATACATCCATCACCTAAATTTATCCTCTGACATTCAATGTCCCATACGATTCATGACATCTTTTTCGGCCCGAACGAATAGAAGGCCTCTTAACGGCGATCACGACTTGTTCCGAGGCAAAGATTACTTCCTGCAAAGATTATGTAGTAGTGGACAGCAACCTAACTACACCCGTACCCTTAGTCGCCTTCTTCTAACGACACGCGGACATTCGATGTGGGCAATTTTTTCTTCCCACACATAGGGATATAAGGGATAGGATGTCTGTAAGAATGTCATCTAGAAGAAGGGTGTGGATATAAGTATGTGTTATGGATATGTGGAATAAAAGGTGGTGTCTCTTAAGATGTTATATTGTCTGGAGGATGAGTGTGAATATGAACGCAGAACAGAAAAGACGAACCATTAGGCACTGGAATGTCAAACATACATAAGCAAAATGGGTGATATATATATATATATATATATATATATTTATAATATATATATATATATGATATATATATATAATTATATATATATATATATATATATAATATATATTATATATATATATATTTTGTTTTTTTTTTTTTTTAAAGTTCCCACCTCGGGCATAGCCTATTCAAGGAGGGGAACTTCCTTAGGTAATTTCTAACTAGGATCCGAACTAGGATTCGAACCCGCGCCTTGCCATGCGACTCCCTCGCTCTGATCCGTTTCAGCCACGGTAGCGGCTAATATATTATATATATATATATTTAATATATATATATTATAATTATTATAATATATATATATATATATATATTTATATATATATATATAATGTATATAATATATATATATATATTATATATATAAGGGAAAGTATACATATACTTTAAGAGATAAAATTAACTCCCATTTTTTAATGGGTTAGCCTTTTTCTTTTTTTGCGTTCATTTTATCACACAACTCATCCTACCAGGCACAATCTTACTGACCACCATTTATCCCATATCATACTGCACGTACTTAACGTCACTCACCCCTCTTCTTGACAAAATCTTACAGACATCCCTACAACTTATATCTCTGTGTGCGGGGGGAGAAAAATTGCCCACATCGTATGCCCTGCGTGTCGTAGAAGGCGACTAAGGGACGGTGGTAGTTGGGTTGGCTGCCCACTACCACCTATCTGTTAGGAATGCTGATGCAGGCCTCGGGAGATGGTCGTGATCGCGTTAAACGACCTTAATTGTTTCGGGCGAAATTGTATTAATCCTATGGGTACATGAAGTGTCAGAGGAATAAATGTTGAGGAGAAGAGGAGAGAGGTGATGGATGTATTTAGAAATGGCAAATTTGATTTGCTCGCTATGACTGAAACAAAAATGAAAGGAAACGGTGAAAATGAGTGGTGTGGTTTGAAATGTGTGTTTGTGTGCTGGTGCTGGTGTGGAAAGAAATAAGAGGGAGAGAGAAGGAGTTGCAATTTTGATGAGTGACTTGTGGTATAGAACTATGGTAGACTTTGTGTGTGAGTCCTAGAATTCTAATGGTTAAATTTAAGTTTGAAAAGGTCAAGGTATGTGTGGTTGTGACGTATGGTCATCTGAGGGAAATGTTTTGTGAAGAGAGCAAACGATTTTCTGGGATAGATCCTGAATGAATAATTTAATGTGGTGAGTTTTAGCTTCGGATTGATTGTGTTAGGGGACCTAAATGGTTGGATAGGTGATCAGAAAAGAGATGGTATAACGGGTGGTTTTGGGGTGTCGGGAGAAAATGAGAATGATAGGAAGGTGATTGACTTCTGTGAGGAGAGAGGTATGTGTGTAAGTAATACTTTCTTTAAACACAAGAGTATCCATAAGTATACTAGAGTTGGGTGTAGGTAGAGATGGTTCCGAAGTGAAAGTATGATTGATTTTGTGTTGGTGAAGATGTTGAAGTATGGTGTTGGAATGTTAAATCAATGAGGGGGTTAGGAATCTGATTATTTGATCATTATGTTGTTTTCTATGTAAAATTAAGTTAGTGCGGGCTTGGATGGAGAGGAAGGTGATACGGAAAGAAGTGGGTAGAATTATGAGTGAGAAGTTAAGTGAACAGGGTAATAAGGATAAGTATCTAAGAGCACTCGCAAGTTAATCAGTTGAAACTGAACAAATCTGGGAGCAAATGAAGAAAGCAGTTGTTTAGCATAGTGCAAGGAGTATGTGAATGGTGCTAAAGGTAGAAAGTAAGATGTACAGTGAGTGGTGGAATGAAGAGGTGAATGCAAGCGGTTAAAAGTAAAAAAGAAGCTTGTTTTGTATGTACTAAGACAATGATGAAGTTTCAAAAGAAGATGTTTGAAGTATGTAAGGAGGTAAAAAATACTAAAAGGTGCATACGTAGGAGAAAAGAAGAGGTAAATGAACAGTTTGGAAGGAGGATGAATGGGGACTTAGAAGGAAATAGGTAGCCCTTTCTGGAAAGAAGCGCGAAAGGTTAAGAGTGAGAATAAGGGGAACCTGCTTAGAATAATGAATAGGGATGGTGCTTTTGTAACTGATGAAATGGATGTGAGGGGAGTGTGGAAAGAACACTTCGAGAATTTGTATAATATTAACAGTAATGAAGAGGTGATAGTGAATGTGTGTGGGTTTGATGGTGCAAGAAGGAATAGGTATTTAGGGGATGAGGTCTTTAGCAAGGAGGAGGTAATGGGTAGAGTGAGAAAGTTGAAGAATGGTTAATCTGCAGGTATAGAGGAAATTACTGGTGAAATGATCAAGAACGAAGGCGAGACGGTGATTGATTGGATTTGGAAGTTGTGTAATAAAGCATTTATGGAGGGTATAGTTCCGAGGGATTGGATTAGAGCAGTAATAGTACCCTTATATAAGGGTAAGGGAGATAAGGTGGATGTAAAGGGACTAAGTCTTGAGTGCGCTAGGGTCTTACATGAGGGTATGTTGTTACCTGTGTTAATGTATAGTAGTGAGACTATGGTCTGGAATAAGAGGTATAGATCTAAATTTCAACGTGTTCAGATGGACAATCTTAGGGTCGTGTTAGGTGTGAAAAGAATTAATAAAATAAGGAATGAACGTATTAGAGAGTTATGTGGTGTGAAGAAAGGGGTAAATGAGAGAATAAATGAAAGTACGTTGAGATGGTTTGGTCATGTGGAAAGGATGAATGACAGTCGGTTGGCTAAGCGAATGTATTGTGGTGAGTGTGATGGGAATCGACCGGCTGGGAGACCGAAG
>JABUQX010027985.1:25000-30000 GCA_015478945.1 Trachelipus rathkii
AAACTTTTAACATTATTTTCATCACTTCACTAACTTACCACATAGACTGGTAATAAATGTTTTACCATAAAAATGGTAAATTCAACGTCTGAATAATATAAAATTGATAAAATAATAGCAGAGACGATATCAGCGGCGTCCGTTATTAAAGCTGTTGCTATGCATTATAAATAAACAAAAGAATGCCGACAACCGCATTCTTCGTTCGTTCGAAATTACGCTGCAATACTGTAAATTACCTTACAAATACCTGTCGTTTGATTACATTCAGAGTAGCGTAAGGCTATATACCCCCTTGCAGTGCCAAAGGCACGATAACTTAATCGAGGTAGCGCGCTGGCCATCGTATATGCCTACCTCTGCTCGATAGTCTAGTAGGAGCTTGGGATGGAGTCTGGACAGGATTCCCAGATTGTGAGCGGGTGATCGGGCGAGTCGGAACATCTGCATGTGTCGTAAGAGTAGCCCGAGGTGGAACTGGAGGTGAAGAATCCTGAGCCGGAGTGGAGGAAGGCAAGGGTGACGATGACCGTGCGGGTGGAGTCTGAGCCGGTCGTATTGGTGTGTTGAGCTGCGGAGAAAGAGGGGGAGGAGGATAAGGAAGAGGATCAGGGAAAGGGAGAGGAGGAGGCGGAGGAGAAGGAAGGAGGAAGAGATGCAGGAGGATTGAGATAGGAACAGTTAAAAGAAAACGACAGTTGAAGGCAGGAGAAAATTGAAACAAAAGTAAACGTCAGGGTCGAGAAACAGGAAGAGGATTCTGCCCTCAAAGAAGGCAAGGCTTTAAGGCGATCGATCGAAACGACTTCTGTACGTGTGGGACGCTGTATCGTTTGAAAAATTTCTCCTTCTAAGTTATCACTGAAAAGGGTCCATCGTACTTAAGGTTGGGAGACGGTGCGGTGGGAGTAATGTCGAACGAGACATGAGTGGCAAGGAAGAAAGGTCCTTAGGGAATATAGGAATGCACCTTGTGTGGACGAAAGGAGTTGGGTCCTCCACGCGAAGCACAGCGCCTCAAGCGGGTAAGATAAGCAAGCGGGTCGGCTGTAGAAGGAGGAGAAGACTGTGAAAAGAAGTCACCGGGAAGACGAAGAGGAGAACCATACACTAATTCAGCAGCCGAACAGTGCAGATCCTCTTTAACTGCGGAGCGAATGCCAAGCATTACGAAAGGAGAGCGTCAGTCCAATTTTCCGGATTGGGCTGAGCTAAGAAGAGAAGTCCTTTAGCTGAGGTGAAAACGTTTCAACAATTCCGTTCGGTTTGGATTGAAAGAAAGTCGTGTGAATCTTCCTCTGAGCTCAAGAAGATTCATCAAAAATCTCTCCATAAGAAGGATTCAAAAGGTCTACCTTGGTCCGTTGTGACAGAAAGCGGCACACCAAAGCGCGAAATCCAATGAGCCAAGAAAGCTTTAGCTATGGATTCCGCGTTGGCGACAGAGAGAGGGATAGCCTCGGTCCATCGTGTGAACCGATCTATACACGTTAGAATGTATTTCTTACCGCGGGAGGGAGGCAGAGGTCCAACGATGTCGATGTGGACACGTTCAAAGCGAGCACCAGGAGGTAAGAAAGTGCCTAGCGGGGACTTGGTGTGACGGTGGACCTTAGAACGCTGGCAGGGAAGGCAAGTGCGACACCAAGTTGCTACGTCGGCATTCAGATCAGGCCACACAAATCGGGCAGCAACCAGTTTGCGTGAAGCCTCAATGCCTGGATGAGAAAGGGAGTGCAAATTGAGGAAAACAGCCTTACGGAATGATGCAGGTACGAAAGGAAGAGGAGATGCGCCTGAGAGACATCGCACAGAAGTTTCTTCTCTATCCCAGGGAGTTGGAGCCACTCCAGCTTGAGAGAAGAATCTTGTGGAAGCGCAGGATCCTCAGTAGTCTGGCACGTTGCCATAGCGTTGTAGTCGATGTTGGGTAAGGCTGAAATCGCGTCGATTTCAATGCGGGAGAGAGCGTCAGCAGTGAAGTTGTCAACACCTGAAATATGTCTGACATCAGTGGTGAACTGTGAGACATACTCAAGGTGACGAGCTTCTCGAGGAGAGTGCCGTTCGTTTCTGGAGACCATAGCGAAGGTAAGTGGTTTGTGATCAGTGAGTATATGTGGAACTCACGACCCTCCAGAAAGTAGCGGAAATGACGGACGGCGAGATACATTGCAAGTAACTCCCTCCCGAAAGCACTGTAGCGAGTCTCAGGAGGTTGCAACTTGCGAGAGAAAAAGGCGAGAGGAGACCACACTCCGTTCAGGTGCTGCTGGAGGACACCTCCGACAGCAAAATCGGAGGCATCTACCTGAACTCTGGTCGGAGCTGAGTCCTGAGGGTGGACCAAGAGAGTGGCAGAAGCGAGTGCTTCTTTGGAAGCTTCAAAAGCAGCCGTAGCTTCGTCAGACCAGTCCACTTTTGTAGAACTGCCTCGGTGCTTGGGGCGGATGAGAGTGGTGAGGGGTCGAAGAATATCAGCGCCCGATTTGAGAAAACGATGATAGAAGTTAAGCATGCCGAGGTACTGACGAAGCTGCTTCTGAGAGACAGGCCTAGGGAAGGTGCGAATGGCCTCGACGCGCTCTGCAAGAGGGCAAATGCCATCCGCTGAAACAGTGTGTCCTAGAAAGGTAAGAGAAGGGACACCAAAAACACACTTTGCCGGGTTGAGACGCATGCCACATTCGTCCAACCTGGCAAAAACTGCACGTAGATGTTGCTCATGCTCTGCAGGAGAAGAGGAAGCTATGAGGAGGTCATCCAGATAAGCAAAGGCGAAGGGGAGACCTCTAAGAACGTCATCTATGAAGCGTTGGAAAGTCTGAGCTGCCCCCCGCAAACCAAACGGCATTCTGGTATATTCAAAAAGGCCAAAAGGGGTGATGATGGCCGTCTTCGGTATGTCCTCTAGTGCGACTGGGATCTGGTGGTAAGCCCTGACAAGATCCAAATGTGAAAAGATGGTCTTACCGGCCAGATTAGAGGTGAAAGACTGGATGTGCGGGACCGGATAACGGTCTGGTATTGTGCAAGCGTTCAGAGCCCTAAAATCTCCCACAGGCCTCCAATCAGAAGCACCTTTAGGCACCATGTGGAGGGGGGAGGACCAAGAACTTTTGGAAGGGCGGACGATACCAAGTTCGAGCATGTGCTCGAACTCCGCTTTGGCTGCCTTGAGCTTGTCAGGAGGCAGACGCCGAGCACGAGCGAAAGTGGGAGAGCCAGTGTCTATATATGATGGCGCACAGAATGTTGAACAGGAGAAGAAGAACAGGGGTTCAACAGCGCCGGAAAATCCTTCTGCAGGATGGTGAAGAAGGGGGAGGTACCAGAAGAAGGAGCAACAGCAGAGATGCCTTTAAGAGCAGAAGAAACTACGGTACCTGCAGAAGACAGAGACGTACAACCGTCAACCAATCTCCTGTTTCTTAGATCGACCATAAGGTCGAAATGTGACAGAAAATCAGCTCCCAAAATGGGTTGGGTCACATCAGCAACCACAAATACCCAGGGAAATTGACGGCGGAGAGAGAGGTCTAAGGTGCACAGGCGCTCACCATAGACGGGGATGGTACTACCATTTGCAGCGTAAAGAGCCCGGTCAGGAAGAGGAACAGCGGACTTCTGGGTAGCATCTCGAGGTAGCAAAGAATACGAGGCTCCGGTATCGATAAGATAGAAGAGGTTTGTGGACCTGTCGAAAAGGCGCAGGACATCCTGAGACGAAGAAGGCGGAGAGGAAGAACAAACAGAGGGGTGGCCAGCTGTATCCACCGCCTTTATGAACCGCTGGCTAGAGGGTTTCCCGAAAAAGTGCAGGGTTGGTTGCACCTTTTCGCTTTCAGGCCAAACCGGTAGTGATAAAAACAATACCCATTTGGATATTGCTGAGGGCCTGGGGTGGGAGAACGGTCGGAGAAGCGACGACCTGAAGAGGAGCGGTTGTGGGAACGAGAGTCCCTTGGAGACCGCAGCATGGCGGAGATGGACATCAGCTCCGCCTTGATGTCTGCCATGCCATGTTCCAAAGTAGAAAGACGAGCCTCTATACCCGAAAATCGGGATGAACAGGGGTCGTGAGAGGCGCTGGAGATGGACCAGGGGTACGAGGGATGGGGCTGGTACACCGGGTAAGAAGAAGAAGCAGCAGCAGCGGAAGAGGGAACCGAAGAAACCGCAGGGGTGGGGGAAGAAAAAGTATAAGGAGAAGAAGGCGAAGAAGACAGGGGAGGCAAAGAGGTAGAAGGAAGAGGAAATGCCTGAGCTGCAGGAGAAGAGGAGACAGTCACAGGGGCAGAAATAGCAGAAATAGCGGGGGCATTGGAGTTGAAACGGCGCAGGAGACCATCTGCCCTCTCTGCTACCTCCTGAAGAGAAAGCTTCGGGTCCATAGACGCCAGAAAATATTGGACGTCATGAGGCAGTTTCTGTACAAAAAGTGTGCGGATGAAGCCTGATTCCTGGGGGGTGGGAGGACCACTTAACAAGGACAGCATCTGCACCAGGAGATCAGAAGGCTTCTGATCTCCTAGCGAGGTGCCACGTAGCAACTCCTCATACTTTGCTTCCTGAGTAGGAGCCATACGAGAGACCAAAAGATCTCGAAGAGCAGTGTAGGGAGTGTCAGAAGAAGATAAGGTGGGAATGGAGTCTCTGATACGGAGCGAGACATCTTCGGGCAAGAAAGACAAGACAATACCGTATCTTGTCTGTTCATCACCGACGGTGCGCAAAATACCGTCAACGATAGAGAACCATAGCTCAGGGTGGTGCGAATAGAAGGGCGGAAGACGAACATGCGTGGGAGTAGGGGAAGGAGTGGAACCCGTCTCAACCATGACGAGTGCAGGAGAATGAAGTAAGAGAAAAGAAATTGTGAAGAGAGGAGAAGGTAAGAATTAGGAGAGGGAAGAATGAAGGAAGAAAGCAAAGCCACAGCACAAATACAAAAAAGTTAACTTATAAATGATGAAAAAAAAAAAAAATAAATAAATAAA
>JABUQX010027985.1:37500-41840 GCA_015478945.1 Trachelipus rathkii
CTATATATTTTTATTTTAATAATTTTATTTTTTTCTATATATTTATGTCAATATATATATATTATAATTATCATAGTATTATATATATATATATTATATATATAATATATAATATATATATTGTTATATATATATATATATATATATATATATATATAATATAATATATAATATATATATTATATATATAATATATTATATAATATATATTGGTAAATGTATTATCTTTGAATATAATTATTTTGCATGAGTGTAGAAATTTATTTATTTTAATTTTATTAAAATATTTAGTTTTCACGTACTATCAATTGAATACCTAGTATTTTTCCTTCATGCATTTTTTATTTATTTTTAATTAAATATTTTGAGGTCATTTGATGAAATTTGCTTAAGTATTTGAGAGAGTTCTTCAGGTAAGTTAGATATTTTGATGGGCTCCGGTCACATTGTCCTGCTCCAGGTAAACAAAAAGAACTCGACATCGTGTTTTAGTAGCTTATCAATTCCAGAGTATTGAATTGGTAAGTCACATTTTATCATTTATAAAGAGTTTATAAAGATTGACAAGGTCAACGACTTTTTCCAATGTGGGTGTTGATATTACTCTATTAATTTGAAGACGACTCCAGTGTATCGTGACAACAGGCTATTCAAGGGCGCCTGGCACGGGATTGATCATTCTTGGTTGGAAAGAGTAAGTAATATCATTGTGCCTATAACCTGACTTACAATATATATATATTATATAATATATATATATATATATATATATATATAGATATTATTATATAATATATATAATATATATATAATATATTATATATATATATTATTATATATATAATATATTATATATATATATTATTATTATATATATATAATATATATTATATATATATATATATATATTATATATAATAATATATATATATATAATATATATATTATATATATAATATAGTATAACGGTAGGTATATTATATATATATATATAATTATATATATATAATAATATATATATATATATATATATATTATATATATATATATATAATTTTATTGTATTAATTATTTAATTTTTTTTGGTATTCTATCGTAAGAAAATATGATTTAACAAATCTTTCTTTCATTTTTTATTTAATTAACTACGTTTGGTATATTAGGGATGGAACGAAAAAAATCAAATTAAAAAAAATCAATTGATTTTTTTACTTGATTTTTTAATAAAGAAATCATGATTTGTTTGATTTTATTGATTTTTTTGATTTTTCTGATATTTCTCTATTTTTTTTTATTTATTTTTTTTTTTTTTTTTGTATATTTAAGTAATTTAACTTCAATAGAAACAAAAAATTAAAATAAACTATATATATTATGAAGTTTTTTAATATATTTTTTTCATTTTCAATCAAACTATTGGCATTGTAACCCTTTAAGTCTGTATACATTCTTCTAAGTGCTGCTGTTTCATTGTATTTTCTTAATAGTCGTAATATCAGTGTTACTAGTAATATGTTTAAAAATTGAAATTATATATGAAGACTAATTATATATATTGTTTTTTGTATAATGTCGTATATAGATAATGTTAGGCCAGTTATTTGAAATATTGTCCACAATTTTAGCAACCTTATTAAAAAAGACAGATATGCTGAAAAGGGCGCAACGTAAAGCAACGAGGAGGCTAGATTTTTTGGCTTTGAGGATAAGAATTGGCGTGAAGTTGTCTAGATAGGCCCATTGGCCCCCCCCCCGGCTTCTTAAGATATTTTATTATTATTTTTTTTATGCTTGTTGTTATTCCAGAGGGGGCAATGAAGCTTCTAAATTATTAATTTCCATAGGACCAATGGGACAGTCTAAAAAAGGAACCATGCGGCTTCTTAATATTATTATTATTTATTATGAGTTGACTGGAACATTCTAGAGGCGTCAATGCGGTTTCTTAATTATTATTTTAATTATTAATTATTATTAATTTTTGGTTGACAGGTGACAGTCAGATAGGCCTTATGCTGCTTTCTTAAGTTTATTCTTATTTATGTTTATTATGGGTTGACTGGGACATTTTAGAGGGGCCAATGTGGCTTCTTAATTATTAATTTTTATTGTTGACTGGGACAGTCTAAAAAGGACGATACGGCTTCTTGTATTACTCTTATTTATTATGGTTTGACTGGACATTCTAGAGAGGTTAAGGCAGCTTCTTAATTATTATTCAAATAATAATTAGGAAGCTGCATTGACCTCTCTAGAATGTCCCAGTCAACCCATAATAAATAAGAATTATAAGAAGCCGCATGGTTCTTTTAGACTGTCCAGTCAACCAATGAAAATAATAATTAAGCAGGCAATTTGGCCCTCTTAGAATATACCCAGTAAACACATATTAAATAATTAATAAGATAATACTTAAGAAGCCGTTTGGGCCTATCTAGACTGTCCCAGTCAAACCCATATATAATAATTAAACAATAATAAGTAAGCCACATGGACCCCTCTAGAATGTCCCAGTGCACTTCATATAAATAGAATAATACTTAAGAAGCCGCAATGGTCCTTTTTAGACTTTCCCCAGTGACCAATAAAAATTAATATTTAAGAAGCCGCATTGGCCCTCTAGAATGTTCCCGGTCAACCCATAAAAATTAGAATTAGAAATAATTTTTAATAATAATTAATGTATTTAATGAATAGTATTTATAATTAAGAAGCCATGGGCCTAACCTACACTGTCCAGTCAACCACAATAATTAATAATTAAGACATAATAATTAAAAGTCGCCCGTTCAACCCATAAAAATTAAGAATTGGGAATAATTTTTAATAATAATTAATGTAATTAATGAATACATTTATAATTAAAGAAGCCAATGGGCCTATCCTACACTGTCCAGTCAACCAACATTAATTAATAATTAAGAATAATAATTAAAAAGTCTCATTGGCCCCTCTAGAATGCCCAGTCAATCCATATTAATTAATAAATAAGAATAATAATTCAGAAACCGCATGGGCCCTATCTTGACTGTTCCAGTCAACCCATAATAATTAATAATTAAGAATTAAATTATTCTTAATTTTAATTTGGGTTGACTGGAACAGTCTAGATAGGCCCATTCGGCTTCTGAAATTAATTATTCCTTATTTATTAATTTTTTGTTGGTTGACTGGACATCTAGGTAGTCCTATGTGGCTTCTTAATTTATAATACTAATTCTTAATTAGTAATTACATTAATTATTATTAAAAATTAATTCTTAATTCTAAATTTTTTATGGGTTGACTGGGACATTCGAGAGGGGACAATGCGGCTTCTAATTATTAATTCTTATTGGTTTACTGGGAAAGTCTAAAAAAAGGACCATGCGGCTTCTTAATATTATTTTTATTTATTTGACGTTGACTGGGACATTTTAAAGGGATTAATGTAATGTGGCTTCTTAATTATTATTTTTATCTATTAATTATTATTGGTTTGATGGGACAGTACTAGATAGGCCATGCTGTTTCTTAAGTACTTATTTTTTATTTATTATTTATTATGGGTTGGCTGGACATTCTAGAGGGGCCAATGAAGCATTTTTAATTCTTAATTTTTTTTGGTTGACTGGGAAAGTCTAAAAAGGACCATGCCTGCTTCTTAAGTATTATTCTTATTTATTAAGAGTTGACTGGGACATCATAGAGGTGTCAATGCCGGCTTCTTAATTATTATTTTAAATTATTAATTATTGTTGGTTGACTAGGACCATAACGTCTCTTAAGTATTATTCTATTATTTATTAATTTATTATGGGTTGACTGGGAACGTCTAGAAGTGGTCAATAGCGGTCTTCTTAGTTATTATTTTTATTGGTGAACTGGGAGCAGTCTAAATATTACCATGCGGCTTCTTAAGTATTGTTCTTATATATTTTGGGTTAACTGGGACATTCTAGAGGAGTTCATTGCAAGCTTCTTAATTATTAATTATTATGGGTGACTGGGACAGTCTAGATAGGCCCATGCAACTTCTGAATTAATTATTCTTATTTATTAATTATAAATGGATTGACTGGGACATTCTAGGGGGCCCAATGCGGCTTTTTAATTATTATTCTTAAATCTATTAATTATTGTTGGTTGACTGGGACAGTTTAGGTGGCCTGCAGCTTTTTAAAATTATAATTACCTATTCATAATTCATTAATTATCATTAAAATTATTCTTAATCTTTATATATATATTATATAATATTATATATATATATAGTATATATATATATATATTATATAATATATATATAATATATATATATATATATATATATTATTATAATATATATATATATATATATA
>JABUQX010027986.1:5000-17500 GCA_015478945.1 Trachelipus rathkii
GTGGGGCTAAAATGGTGTCCCAAAATCTCCAATATTGGATCATCCCCTGAAACAAAAAAATGTTTTACTGTACCTGTAAGCACTAAGCTGAGGCAGACTCGAAATTTTGAATTTTACTGCTGGAGTCGGAGTCGGAGTCGAAATTTTTTGTTTGAGTGGAGTCGGAGTCGAAAATTTTTTTTTAAGTTGAGTCGGAGTCGGAGTCTAAAATTTTTGTTTAAGTGAAGTCGGAGTCAGAGTTGAAAATCCAAATTTGAATTTAAGGAGTCGGAGTCGCGGAGTCAAAAAATTTATTTTACGACTCCGCAGCCCTGCTTACCACAGACCGTTCCCAATCCTCACTACACCCTATAGCTCTTCTAAATAACACCCCCCTTCCACTTAATAAAACTCCAAAAATTTTAGGCCTTACATATGAGACACATCTGACATTCACCCCACATATGGAACAAATTACATCTTCCACCATACGTAAACTAAACACTCTCCGAACACTTTCCCAACATGATTTTAGCGACAGAAAACACACACTTATCACCACATATAAACAAACAACTTCACAGAACAACATTAAACTATGCTTCCCCTGGATGGTTCCCAGCAATAACAAAAGCCAACATAAAAAAAATTAAAAAAAAATTAAAACACCGCCCTTAGAATAATTACTGGTTGTACCAAAACAACCCCCATCCACCATCTACAGAACGAAACCAAAATTCTCCCTATCACTTCCCACTTAGAGATGGTAGGAACACAATTTTACCAGAAAACCTTAAACCCATCCCACCCTTGTCACCAAATATTCAACAACCCCATCCGTCACAGATTAAAACTCCCTCCCTCCTCACCCTCCAAACTCTATAATGACATATATAACATCATTCCCCCCCCTCCCCCAACAAAACTTGGCTCTCTCATATACATACCCATCTCACTAGCATTCAGCTACAAAATCGCCCTAACAACAAAATTTTAAAATCCCAACCACCAAAAATTTCTCCTGCTGAAAACTCACTATCCAGAAGAGACCAAGTTAATCTCGCTAGGTGCAGATCAGGACACCACCCAAAACTATTACATTATAAATTTAAATTTAAACTAGATAACGTCACTTCCCCCACATGTACTAGATGCCATAACCACCCAGATACAGTAAAGAACCTCCTTCTAAATTGCCCAGCTCTCGACGCCCCCCGAACTGCTTTTCTATCACATCTGTTGAAGACCTGTGGAAACGCCCAAAGGATGCGGCCGGCTTTCTGGAGGCAGGGGGGGGGGGGGGGGGGGGCGGGGGCGGGGGGGGGCGGGGGGGGGGGGCGTGGGCGGGGGGGGGGGGGGGGGTGGGCTTATATTATTTTTGGTTCGTGGCGACTTTTTTTGCGCTTTCTGGCCTTGCGGTGTTGTGTTTGACTTTTTGAATATCTCTGCTCGGGTTTGTTTCTTCAAAACCTTATGTCTCTGTAGAATCTTTATTAGGTTATCGTATCAATCGTATGTCCAGTGTGGCCCTCCATTGAGGGGGGTCAGGGGTAAGGAAGTAAATATATTATAATATAATATATATTATATATATATATAATATATATTATATATTATATAGTATATATATATTAGTATATATATATATATATAAATATAATAATATATATATATATATATATATATATATATATATATAATAATATATATATATATATATATATTAATATTTTGTGGTTGGTGGAAGAAGGAGAATGTTGAAGTATGTGTTGGTGTTAAATCAGTTAGGGGATTAGGAATGGGATTATCGGATCATTAATAAGTTGTTCTATGTAAAATTAAGTTTGTGGGGGCTTGGATGGAGAGGAAGGTGGATACGGAAGGAACGTGGGTAGAATTAAAGAGTGAGAGTTAAGTGAACAAAGGTAATGATGGATAAGTATCTAAAACACTCGCAAGTCAATCAGTCGAAATGTGAACAGTTGAAACTGAACAAATATGGGAGCAAATGAAGGAAGCAGTTGTTAGCAGTGGGCAAAGGAAGTATGTGGATGTGCTAAAGTTGGAAGTAAGAATGTTGAAGCAAGTGGTTAAAAGTAAAAAAGAAGCGTGTTTGAAATGTATTAAAAGCCAATGATGTTTCATAAGAAAGTTTTGAATTATATAAGGAGGAAAAAGGAATGCTAAAAGGTGCATTACGTAGGAGGAAAGAAGAAGTTAAATGAAAAACAGTTTGGAAGGAGAGAATGAAAGGACTACAAGGTAAATACGGAAGCTTTTCTGGAAGGAAGCGGGGAAGGTTAAGAATGAGAATAAGGGAAACCGGTAGAATAAGAATAGGGTATGGTGCTTTGGTGACTGATGAAAGGGGAATGTTTGAGGGAGTGTGTGGATAGAACACTTTGAGAATCTGTATAAATATTAATAGTAATGAAGAGGTGATAGTGAAATGTATGTGGTTGATGGGGCAAGGAAGGAATAGGATATTTTGGGGATATGAGGTATTAAGCAAGGAGGAAGTAATGGGTAGAGTGAGAAAGTTTAAGAATGTAAATCTGGAGGTATAGATGAAATTACTGGTTGAAATGATCAAGAACGGAGGCGAGATGGTAATTGATTGGATTTGGAAGTTGTGTAACAAAGCGTTTATGGAGGGTATAGTTCCGAGAGATTGGAGGAGAGCAGTAATAGTACCCTTATATAAGGGTAAGGGAGATAAGGGGAACTGTAGGAACTATAGGGGATTTGTTATGAGTGTTGTAGGGAAGATATATGCAGGTATTTTAGTCGAAAAAAGAGTGAGTCGAGTGACTGATGGACTGATTGGTGAAGAACGAGGTGCATTTTAGCGAGTGTAGAGGATGTCGTGGAATCAATCTTTAACACACTGAACAACTGACTGAGAAATGAGGGAGAAGAAAGAATAAATTGTAATTTAGGTTTATGGATTTGCCAACAGGCCCCGTATGATAGGATTTAATTAGGGAAAAGCTCTATGGGAGGTGTTAGTAATATATGGTGTTGCAACAGACTTATGGATAGGATTAAAAGGAATGTATGAAGATAGTGAAGCGTGTGTAAGAATAAATGGTGTCGAAAGTGATTGGTTTAATATTAATAGTGGAGTGAGGCAGGTATGTGTTATGTCTCCTTGGTTATTTAATTTTGTATATGGATGGGGTTATGAAAGAATTAGAGATGGGGGTTGCAGGAAATGTGTCAGAATGATGGAGAATGGAGGTGAGTGGAGGGTGCCCTACCTATTATAGGCGGATGATTCGGTTTTGTGTGGTGAATCTGAGAGAGTTTGAGAGGATAGTAGAGACGATTTTGGTAGGGTGTGTAAAAGGAAATGGTTTGAAATTAACATAGATAAAGCAAGGTTTGGTTGTGAGTGAGGAGAGTCCTCGGTGTGAAGTTTATGTTCGATGGTGAGCAGCTGGAACAAGTGTCGGAGAGTTTAAATATTTTAGGATATATGTTGGAATGAAAAAGGAACGGATGATGCAGAGTGTAGTAGGAAAGTTGTGAATGGTGGAAGGTGCTGGTGCAATTAAATCATTGTTGGATGTGAAGGGACTATGTCTTGAGATCGCTAAGGTCTTTACATGAGGATAGTTGTAACCTGTGTTAAGGTATAGTAGTGGAGACTATGGTCTGGAATAAGAGGTATATATCAAAGTCAACGTGTTCAGGACAATCTTAGGGGCGTTTTAGGTGTGAAAAGAATTGGATAAAGAGAAGAATGAACGTATTGAGGAGATGTGGGTGTGAGAAAGGGGGTAAAATAAGAAAATAAATGAAATTATGTTGAGATGGTTTGGTCATGTGGAAGGATGGACTATAGTCGGTTTGTTACGGATGTAATATGGCCGAGTGTGTTGCGGAATCGACCGGCTGGAGGACCGAGAAAATGATGGATGCAGGTGAACGGAATGCTGGAGGAAAGAAATGTGAGTTTGTAGAGGCGAGAAGAATGGGGTTGATAGGAATGAAGGCGGCGGGTGTTGTAGGGGCCGTGGCTGTTGGCCCACGGGTCAAGGGATGAACCCTCACCTGACGATTTACATAGTATTAGTGAGGATCCGTCGCGGTCCAGAAGCTCTTGGGTGGATTTTTCTGACGGCGACGGGTTCCCGCTAATTGATATTGAGAGGGGGCGGTAAAGGCTGGGCTTTCTTTCGACTGTGTCATGTTCTTTCTATTACTTTTCTTTTCCGAATGCAATAACGCACCTTACCCTCATTCTTGGGGAGAGAGGAGGATAAATAATAACTAATAATAATAAAATAATAATAAATATTATATATATATAATATATATTATATATAGTAATATATATATATATATATATATATTCTATAATATATATAATATATTAATATATATATATATATATATAATTATATATATATATATATATTATATATTATATATATATATATATATATATATATTATATATATATATAATATATATATATAGTATATTTTATAGAATAAGTATTGATTTTAATACACTATGTTTTGGAACATATCTAAATTTTATCTCAATGGAATTTTGAATAGAGACGTATTAAACACCTTAATGATGAACAGAATCAAACATAAAACATGGATCAACCTTTTGAAAAATATTCACCCTGAAGGTTCAAAAGGTTAGTAGTTTTCTGTTTATTTGTATTATCATTAATGCCTGCATGTGTTATTACGTATTTCAAATTAGTAATTAATCATTAAGTATGAAGTAATGGTCATATTTACATGTGTAAATAATTTTATCATAGTATTTTTGAATGGGTTTTTCACTCCACCATTATTTTTATTTTATAGCTATGAAATCAAATATATGTACGCAAATGTTTTCATTTCAAATATAAGTTATAAGAAAAGGTTCAAGTCGTTTTTAGTGGCATAATTTTAGGAATGGGTGTAAGTCTCCTTCAGTGGCACTCGGTTTTTAGTAGGAATAGACATCCCATTTTTTTTATTCAGAGATGAGGTTGTAGTTGGAATCTTTTATCAAACAATTTTTTTAAATTATAGTGGAAATTGGGCTCGTATAATAAAATGGGGATTTAACAGTTTTGATTTCTTTAATCGTGACTGACATCTCGTGCTAATATTTACATAATGAATTGATAATATCTGGCATTTAAGTTAAAGGAATATTTTGAATAAAGTAGAAATTTATTTATATAAAAAGGGGAAATTGTAAGAAGTTAATGTAGTTATAAAGTTGGATTTGATAATTGTAATGGTAATTTTTCCAGTACGTATTTAGGCAGTGTTATTGCTTATGTTATTTCGAGGATTGATATTTTTGTTTAAATAGCCAAAGTTTTTTAAACCAAATTTGTAAAATCCAGCTATATTTTTTTCTTTCAAAATTTCCCTTTATAGGAGAAGATGCTGTTCTTCTGTATTTATTACCCCTGCTGCTAAAACCCAAAAAAGTCGCACTTCCATCCAAAAAGAATACAAATTGGAAACCTTCGAAAAGGTGACATGCAAGAGGCCTTTATGATTCATGCTCAGGTAATTTTATTTAGTTGTGTGTTATACATTTCTACTAAATTAAAAATATATTCCCTTTTTACTTTTATTACTCACAATATCCCTTAAAAAGTTAAAATGTTAATTTTATGATTTATTCCATTTTAATAATGCATTTCTTTTTCAGAATGCTGAGGATATTAGTATTATGATTTATTCCATTCTAATATTAATGCATTTCTTTTTCAGATTGCAGATGATATTCCTAACATCATTTCTCGAAGACAGGAAAAGCTTGGGGAGATGTCATTACACATGCAGCCATTTGTAATTATTGAGGGAGAAGATCTTCTGAATGCAGTGCATTACTACGTGGTTATGAATAAAGTGCTATACAGATTTGATTCACCCTTAAATGCAATTGAAAACTGCTTTAAAGCTTTTCATGTTTTCCACCTTCAATACCCTATGGAATCTGAAAGTGTTTGGTTATTTATACAGAAGTTCTTTTTTGAAATTACAACTGAGTGGGATAAGACAGTTTCTGATGTGTGCGAATTAATTTCAGATATAACATCATATAATACTGACGAAATTTCGGATTAAAATTTTGATAACCTTAAAATTTATAGTTAGAAAATGGAAATTGCTAAATTTAGTTTTGTTTGCTTTTATTGTAAGAGAAAAGTACCTAGTGATTCTAGTTTGATATTACATTTGCAAGTTTTTCACCCAGAGCAGTATTCTCAAAGTAAATTTATATGTGGGCAAGGTAATTGCCAAAAGCAATTTTGTTTAAAATGGCCCTTTAAAAGACATTTGAAAAAACATCTTTCCAATTTAAAAGTTATAAACTCTAATCAAAATTACAAAAAAACAAAACAAAATTCACAAAATGATTTTATTAGTTCTAATAATGATAATCTTTTAGAGTCTTCAAGCGGTGCTTCCAGTAACATTATTCAATCTACTTTAATACGTCAAAATATTAATCTATCTAATGATAAATTTTCTCATCCTTTAGAAATGAAAGACGAATGTCAAGTCTCTTTTTTAGAATATGATGTTTCAGCCCTACAAAGTAAATTCGAGGAAGAAATTCTGCAATTTGTCTCTCAAAAATTTCATAATGATTTTGCATCAAGAAAGAAAATTAGAGAGGAAATATTCCAAGCTGAGAATTTAATTTTTAATTCATCATTCTTGCCCTTGCTTAAACACAAAATTCTTTCTACTTTTCGTGATATGGACTCGCATGCTCTAGAACAGGTTTTTAATAGCGTTCAAAATCCATTTTCAGTATTTCGTACTGAATTTTTAACTTTAAAGTATCTACGTAAAAAAGAGGTGTATGTTGATCCTCAGCTTATAACGATAGGATATAAAACCAAACTGAAGAAATATAAACTTAAAACAGTCATAGAAAAAGTTCCCATTCGTATTTGTTATATTCCTA
Organism: Trachelipus rathkii; assembly: GCA_015478945.1. Taxonomy (NCBI): domain Eukaryota; kingdom Metazoa; phylum Arthropoda; class Malacostraca; order Isopoda; family Trachelipodidae; genus Trachelipus; species Trachelipus rathkii. Next base: position 11,931 of record JABUQX010027986.1, read on the forward strand.
TTATCGATACCTTAAAATGTTTGTTCTCGATGGACAACGTTTATGATATTGCATGTAAATACATGGATTCTTGTTCAGAGTCTGTACTTTTAAATGATATTAGTAATGGGAATATGGCCACTAGTAAATTAAATTACCCAGGAAGAAGAATTTTTCCACTCCTTCTTTACTATGATGATTTTGAATGTGGCAATCCATTGGGTTCACATGCTGGTAAGAACAAAATAGGAGCATTTTACTTTTCTGTTCGATGTTTTCCTAAAGAGTTTCAATCGCGATTAGAAAATATTTTTTTATTAATGTTATCTTATTCATCAGATATGCGAATGTTTGATAACGAAATTATTTTCAACAAGATGATAAAAGATTTAAATTATTTGCAAGCAGAAGGTATTGAAGTGAAAATCGGTAATGGAAACTTTAAAATTTATTTTCAACTGATATCACTTATTGGTGATAATTTAGCTATGAATACAATTGGAGGGTTTGTTCAAAGTTTTAATGCGAATTATTACTGTAGGCATTGTAAAGCGAGTAAGGAAATCTTGCAAAGACAAATGACGGAAGACATTTTATTACTGAGGAGGAAAGATGAATATGAAAGAGAGGTATTATTAAATACGCCTTCAGAAACTGGTATAAGATCTGAATGCATTTTTAATAAAGTTTCAAATTTTCATATATTGGACAATGTTATTGGTGATTTAATGCACGATATAACTGAGGGTGTTTGTAATTTTGATTTGAGTAAAATCATACTTTTTTATGTAAATGTAAATATTTTTTCACTTGAAACTTTAAATAATAGGATTCGTTTTTACAGTTACGGAGAAAATGAAGCTGCAGTACCTTGCATAAAACACGAAAATTTAGTCAAAGATTCATTAGGTTTTTCTGCATCGGAAATGATTTCCTTTGTAAATATATTTCCTTACCTTATAGGAAGTTATATACCATGCAGTGACAAACATTGGCAATTGTATTTGATACTTAGACAAATTTTAGATATTTTATTTTCAAGCACACTTCAAAAGGGAATTCATGTTTTACTGTCTACTCTTATTTCAGAACATCATGAAATGTATTTAAATTTATTTTCAGATTCTAATTTAAAGCCTAAACATCATTTTATGGTGCACTATCCGCGGATGGTTTGTGAATATGGTCCTCTTATTAATTTATGGTGTATGAGATTTGAAGCGAAACATAGAGAGTTGAAATTAATTAGTAATACTAGTCAGTGTAGAAGAAATCTACTTAAAACAATTGCTACTAAATATCAATTAAAATTTTCTTATCGTTTAATTTCCAACAGATGTTTGGATGATACTCTTGTCTGTGGAGAAAAAATAAATGTAATGGATTTTCCTGAAATAGTACGTCTTAATGCAAGTTTATCAACTTATGGGGAAAGGTTTAATGCTTATCGTCGTGTTATTTTTAATGGCCGTACCTATAAATCAAAATATTTTTTGTTTAATGCACTTAAAGATGATATGCCAATATTTTTTGAAATAATTTACATTTTTGTTTATGATCCTCCCCGTTTAATATTTTGTGGTAAGCCATACAGAACGCTTGAATTTAACACTCATTTTCATGCTTATGAAATTGAGAAACCCGAAAATAAAAGTCTATCACTATCATGTCTTTCCGAGTGTGTCGATTATAACTCCTATAAGTTGAATTTTATTGGTGGTAAAAAATTTTTAAGTGGAATCTTTAATATATGATAAATACTTTATTATTATGATTATTATTATTCTTTATGATTATTATTCTTTATGATTATTATTATTATTATGATTATTATTATTATTATTATTATATTCAGTTAAAAAATGTTCTGTAGTCTTTATTTTCGTTTCTATTATATAAATCATTTGCACCTGTTTTTTTTTCATCCTCTGTTGCCAATTATGTTAACACTTGAGCATTGAAGTACTTTCTTTGCTCTAATTATAATTTGTAAGCAATGTATATTTTGTTACATAAAATTTATTTCAAATATCTGAAAAGGTAAATGTAAAATTAACTTAACTCTGATTTACTTAATTGTGATAATTAGTAATTTAAAATCTGTAATTTCAATTACGATTATTCCTTACAAAAAAAATATAAAAAATTGCACAAGCATTGTATTTTATTTATGAAGATCATATTTTCTTTATCAGTTGTTAATATTTGGTTTTGAAAACTGATTAGTTAACGATAATTACAATTTGTAAGTTTAATGGAAAATTCACAGGCTAAAACTTTTTAATTTAATCGGAATAGTTAACGGTACAAATAACTTTAATATGAAACACATTTTTTTTGTGATATTAACCTACTGAAGAGCTCATTTTTATATAGAATTTTATTATAAAGAAAAGCTCAGGTGTTCAGTATCGATTGATCTGAGATTTTCTTTGTGATAAAATTAATTGTAAAAATTTAATCACTATTTAAAATGTAAATATAAAGGAAAATAGATTTGGTGATTCAGCAGATTATAGTTATTTGTACCGTTAATTTTTCCTATTAATTTAACTTTTGGCAAGTGAATTCTCCATTATACCTACAGAGTTTAATTTTCCTAACTAAATCAGTATTTCGCTTTGACCAAATATTTACAGTGGATAAATAAAATATGATGATCATAAATAAATCAAATCAACAAAGTTTACTGTAGAGTACAGTAATATATTTGTTGCAACTAATATAAGAATGCTATAGTTACAAATCTTTTGTTCTAGTAGCCAAATTCTAGCTCAAATGGAAATAAATATGTAGTAAATCCAACGAAAATATTGCTGTTGTAACTAAACATTATTTAGTAAATCTAACCATATTTGTTGCTAAGGTAACCAATATTCCCACTTAGATTCCTAATAAATGTTTTGGTTAACCGAATCAAAATCTTTTGTCCTAGTGACCAAATTCTAGCACAAACAAATAAATATTTAGTAAATCTAACGAAACTTTTGCAGTTATAACTAAACTTTATGTAACTAAAAATAATTAATTAGTAAATCTAACCAAAATTCAGTTGCAATTGCCAAATTCCAAATTCCCACTTTGATTCCTAATAAATGTTTTGGTTAACCGAATCACAATCCTTTGTCCTAGTGACCAAATTCTAGCACAAACAAATAAATATTTAGTAAATCCAACGAAACTTTTGCAGTTATAACTATACATTATGTAACTAAAAATAATTATTTAGTAAATCTAACCAAAATTCAGTTGCAATTGCCAAATTCCAAATTCCCACTTTGATTGCTAATAAATGTTTTGGTTAACCGAACAAAATATTTGATCATGATAAATAAATCAAACAGGTTATTACAAATAAATTTTGATTGTGAGAATCAATAGTGTTGTTGATGCAACTAAAGTTTTGTGGTCCTTGTAACTAATTTCAGTTTTGTTGATGATGATTTGATAATCACAACCAAATAAATTGACTAAATGTTCGTTAGTGTAAGAAATATTTGGTTACTATTACCAATTTTTTGGTCACGGTTACACACCTATTTCGTTTATGGTAACAAAAACAGCTTGGTTATGTTAACCATAATTCGTGTGGTGCTATATTGACAAAAAAGTTTCGTTGTGACAATCACTTTTTGGTCTATGCAAATAAATAATTTTTTCAGTGTAGACAATTTTTTTCAAAATTATTTTATAATTTATAATCGTTAGACTAATACTTCATTTTCTTGCGCTTATCTTTTACTTATTTCAAATTTTATAGGTTTACCACTTAAAAAATTTAATTAATAATTGAAAAATAAGTCACTTTCAGAACATTTTAAAAACTGAACGATTAATATGATTTACTCTAATAACACAAAAAAATCATAATTTTTCGTCATTTTTCTTTCCAAATTAACTAGAATAGGGGATATGGTAACAAATTTTAAAGAATGACCCAGAAATGCGTTCTCGCTCCTCCTAACTGAACCTGCTTGCTGTTAAATTCCGCCAAAGCTTCCCACAGTGTTTTTTCGCAGGAAATAGTTTTACGCGTGCACAACCTGTTTACCGCGTTAAAACTTTCAAAAAGCAGGAGGGTCGAGTTACTGCAGCAACGACTAACTAGCCAAAATATTTTCTTCACGGAAAGCTGCTCGAGAAGTAAATTAAATTTTAAATTTAAATTTTTGTTAATAGAAACGTTAGAAGAAGATAATTATCGAAATCTTTATTCTCAAATCACAGTAAATATCTGACCAAAAAAAAATAAAAATTTCTTTTCAAGTGAGGATTCGCCGTCTGACTGTATATAATATTATATATATATATTATATATATTATTTATAATATATAATATATAAATATATATATATATATATATATATATATATATTATATATATATATATATATAATATATATATATATACATTAATAAGCATTGTTTTTGCAGAAAATTTAAAAATATTTTCTTCTTCTATATATATAGTATATAATATATATATAGTTAATATATAGTATATATATTATATATATATATTATAATATAATTATATAATATATATCATATATATATTATATATAAATATATATAATATAATATTAGTATATATAATATATATATATATATATATATAATATATTTATATATATATATATAATATATTTATATATATATATATATATATAATATATATATATATATATATTATATATATATATATATATAATATATATATATATATCAGGGGAGTTACACAGGGTAGGCCGGGGAGGTAGCTCATACCCAATATTTTTTAGGTTTAAAATAATTGAAATTAAATGGTAAAAGTATACTAATTATAAAATTTATATACAAGTTATAAACGTTTAAAAAAGAAGCATTTTGTAACATAATTAAAGTAAACAACCAAAATACTAATAGCTAATAAGTAATTGAATTCGTTTAGAAAATTCTCGCTCCTATCCTGATCTTAAAAAGTAAAATTCCTTGCTCGGACGGACCGAATAGACGTCATTTTTTGTATCAAGTTATAAGGGAACGGGTAGTTGTCTTACTTATAATCGAAAATATATGAACCTTTCGTTCTTTTCCGTAAATATGTAACGAAATGTGTGAAAATTACGAAAGTTGTGGCGGCTTATGGTAAGTTTCGTCTAAATCTTTGTATCGAATGTGTCTGATTATTTTGATATTGAATATTAATCTTATATAACTTTATTTAAGTGGTATTTAGCATTATATACATAAAATAATTGAAATAATGCATAATGGAGTAGGTGTAGATTTTATATTAAAGAAAAAACGCTTTAAAAACTTATCTATAAAACCACAGCTTTATTTTAAAAAAATGGTAGGCCTAAGAAATTACTCAATTGGAATGTGCTTTAAAATTAAGTATTTGGTAAATATAATGTAAACAAGCTTTTCATACAAATAAATAGGTACGTATTATAATTATTAAAAATATGTTTATTCGAAATGTTCCGTATTATTAAATATACATAGTATAATATATATATATATATATATATAATATTCTATATATATATATATAATATATATATAATAATATATAAATATTATATTATATATATATATAAATATTA
>JABUQX010027986.1:30000-32920 GCA_015478945.1 Trachelipus rathkii
GGTTTTTATGAGAATAATTATCTTATTCTCTTTATAAATTGCTCCCAGATCTTGCGAATTTTGATCTAAGTCTGGTAGCTGATCTTGAAAGAATTTCCTGGTGCCAAGGTATACTGTCGATAGCCCCAAAGAATATATGAGAAGCTAAGAGAGTTTCTAATGGACATAACTGTTTGGTAGCATAAATTCCATTACCTCCTTCTTCTCTGTCTTGCACTCTGTGCTTTTCTATTTTTCAATGGAACCCCCACCCTCAAATAAACTCATTTGGGATTGTTGAAACCCTCAAAAATGAGTTCTACACCATTGAAAACTACACCATTGAAAACATATATAAAGGTACCTCTTTTGACTCAGCTATGTCATTGAGCCAATAAATCCTGTCTGGCCGGTATCGTTCATGTAGCTCCGGCCACCTTACATTTAAGCTCATTAGCTCTATTGTCATTTGTTTTCTCTCACTCACTTCCCCCATTTTCCAACACTTCTAAGTCCCTTGGACGTGGCAGCGTGGGAAACCTCAGGCCGCAGGCAGGCCGTACCTTCATCACCGACAGTAGCAAGTTTGAATATAGATACCCTTAACTAGAAAAGCACTTAAAAACCTAAATATAATATGAGCACCGCAAACACAGGTGCAAAATGCCCTAAGGACTGCGTCCAATTCACTCGGTAATGACCGGAATCATTCGGCAGACCAATCTAAACATACTATTCAACACTAAACTCAGACATATTCCTTGAAAAATAAAAAAAAATGGCTTGAGGTGTTAGAGCGTACTAACACCTCAGTGCATGCTCCGATTCCCTCAAACACCTCGGGAATCAACTTGGCGTACCTCAAAACATACTATTTGACACCAAGTTCAGCTCTGGTAGCTCGAGAAATAAGCTAAAAAAGTTGTATAGGTGCACTAGAAGGGGGGTAAGGGGTACTAACTCATACTGAAACTGTGGTAGGAATGCCTCAAATCCGTTATAAACTACGGGAATCGATTCCCCATTACCTTATAACGTAGGGGTAGACACCTAATTTAAAAAATATAATAATATATATAAAAAGGTTTAAAAAAAATGTTTTTTTTTATAGTACATTTTTTTTTTTTTTTTATAAAAGACGTACATTTTTTTTTTTTTTTTTTAGACCCCACACTGACAGAAGGAAAAAAACAACCTTACAGCATGTTTGACAGGAGTTATAGCGGCAATATACATGCACATTTTCATTAATTTGGAGGTTGTTTTTTTTTTACATACAATGATTTTTTTTGAGGTACAGTTGCTGGTATGTGTGTTTTATTGGGCTGCATAAACTTATGAAATTTGTTCTGGATGAGGTCTATGATGGACCAACAAAATTTAATTCAATATTATACTAATTCATAGATTTCTTGATGCAGCCACTGCTGGAAAGTCCCAAAAAAATCAGTCAAAAATGAGCTCAAAACTTTGAAATTTTTTGAAATTTTTATTTTTTAAAAAATTTCCCAAAAATTTTTTTTTGATTTGAACCATTATAACACTTTTTTTCACTCATACTCGATGGGGTTAATAGGTCCACCAATTTTTTTGGTTCTAAACATCATATATACCGAGATATGGAGTGGTTTTTTTTTACATACCAAAACACGTGGGTTTTTATTCATTACATGACTATATATATATATATATATATATATATATATAATACTATATAATATATATATATATATATATATATATATATAATATATATATATATATATATATATATATATATATATAATATATATATATATTGTAAATCTAGATCTATATATAGAAAGGTATCGCAATCTAGAAAATATGGGAACATATTATTAGTGATGGGACGATTAATCGTCATCGTCATCGTCATCGGAAAAAATCGGCATTTTTTTCAATCGTCATCGTCAATCGTCATCGTCATCGTCATCGTCATCGTCATCGTCATCGTCATCGTCATCAGTCATCGTCATCGGCAAATTTTGCCGATTATTTTGCCGATAATTGAACAAATATTAAGAATTTTTGATAATATTAAAACTCATAATAACAAAATTATAACCAATTTATCGTGATGATACTTTTAAAATAATAAAATAATAATAATAATAATATTAATAATAATAAAATAATAATAATAATAATAATAATAATAATAATAATAATAATAATAATAATAATTAATAATAATAATAATAATAATAATAATAATAATAATAATAATAATGTTAATTTATATATCCTATATATATATATATATATATATATTATAATATATATATAGTATATATAATTATTATATATATATATATATATATAAATCTATATATATGTAAATATATAATATATATATATATTATATATATATATATATATATATTATATATAATATAATATAATATTATTATATATATATATATATTATATATATATATATATATATATATATATATATATTATATATATATATCTTATAAATATATTATATATATACTATATATAATACATATATATAATATATATATATTTTTAATATATATATATATATATATATATATATATATATATAAATAATATATATAATATTATATATATATATATATATATTATATATATAATAATATATATATTATATATATATATTATATATAATATATATATATAAGCCCCTTTTTTTTTGGCTTATGGTATGTACGACATTCAGTGCTAATGTTCGCCTTCTGTTATGCGTTCATTTCCACACTCCATCTACAAAACACACATATCATATACGCATCTTCTTATTTCCCACCCCTCTTCTAGACCAACATCTACAGACATCCCTATCTAATTATATCCATACGGTAGGGAGAAAAAATTGGCCCCCATCGTATGTCATGCGTGTCGGTAGAAGCGAACTAAGGACGGTGGTAGTTTT
>JABUQX010027987.1:0-22500 GCA_015478945.1 Trachelipus rathkii
TGGAGTTTGTCATGTCTCCTACTGTTTTGTTTTCTTTTCGATGCTTGTACAGCAAACCTTCCCCCAATCTTGTGAAAAGTGGAAGAAAGAAAGAAAGAAAGAATATTATATATATATATTATATATATATTACTATATAATATATATATATATACTTAATATATATATAATATATTATATTATATATATATACTATATATATATATATACTATATATATATATATATAATATATATATTAACATATATACTATATATTATTATAATATATATATAACGATGTACCTAAAGTATTACTTATATAATATATCAATATATATATATATATAATATATATATATATATACTAATAAGATATATATATATAGTATATATATATATAGATATATATATATATATATTATATATTATTACTATATATATATATTAGTGATGACCAGCATGTCAAAATTTGACTGTTTGCGGGATGCGGATTGCGGATCTTAAAAGATGAGGCAATGCGGCATGCAGGCATGCGGAATGCGGATGCGATCTTAAAGTAGATGGGCTGCGGCATGCGGCATCCTAGCCCTTTATGGCTTGAATTTATAAAATATATATATATATATATATATACTATATATATATATATATATATTAAATATTATATAATTATACTATATATATATAACTATATATAGTATATATATTAATATTACAGGGTGATTCAAACCTCTGCGACAAACTCGGTAAGGGCATGAGTAAGCAAATGATTAAGAGGAACCAATATTGTTAATATAACCTATGATTGTATAGACGCTTCGTTTCAGTTACGACGATATAAGGAACACTAGTTTATGTTGTGCGACGCGTTCGCATGTAGTTCCGACGATTTTATTACTCATTTTTATGTGTCTTGTGCAGCTGGCGTACATGTGCTGTACGGCTTAACGTCCTTCGGAAACAATGGCACAATATCTTTACCTTGCCCAATATCATCGATTGATTTCATTACAGAGTGGCATCGATTACGGAATGGCACTACACTCTTTCCCGAGTTAACCGGACATTATGATGGGATGATTTAAAAAATTTTGGCTGGTACGGTGCGGCGAACGGAAATGGACGAGAGCGCACCTCAGGTGCGGCGAACGGTTTCCACACAGAAATCACCCCCACCACACAATTTTTGCTCGCCTTCATCAGCGCTTCGAGATAATGGGATCCTTCGTCCCGGTGCATTGGACCGCGTAGTACGAGAACTCCTGCGTTTGAAGAAAGTATTACAGAGAGAGTCCCAACGACCCGTCGACTAGCACACGCGCATATGCCCAGCCATGGTTCAATCAGTCGTCTGTGGTACGGGTCTTGCAAGAGCAAAGCCTCCATGCCTACCACCTACAGAAAGTACAAGACTTGGGCCAAACGACTTCGCACCACCCCGTGTGCGATTTGCCCCGGTGTTTCTGCAACGGAGCATCGATAATCCTGCCTTTCCTGCACATGTCTTGTTACGATGAGGCGTACTTCACACGTGATGGCTACTTCAACAGCAGAAACAGGACACTTATGGCGAGGACAATCGCCGCAATGTTCATCAGGAGGTCACCAGGCGGAAATTTACCATGGTTAAACATCTGGGGTGGAATTCTAGAGAGAATTATTGCTGGACCTGTCATCCTTCCACACCGTTTGGATGGACCTGGGTACCTGCAACTACTCCAGAGAACACGCTTCCGAGCTCATTGGACGACATAACCCTTGCGACCCGCAGAGACCATGTGGTCCCAACATGATGGCGCTCCAGCGCACTTGAGCCACAAGTACGGGCGCATCTAAACAGAGTCTACATTGACAATGAAATAGGAAGAAGGCGGACCTGTTACGTGTGGATTTAACAAGATCGCTCCGGCCTCACGCCCCCTAGATTATTTCTTGGGGCACGTGGAGAGTGTGTGACAATTAATCCATCAAACACAAGAGAGGAAATGACTTCAGGCGAATAAGACAACAGTGGGGCATGTTTGGATAGAGTACCGACAGGCAATGGCAGCGGCGATGTAACGAATGTAATCAGGTTCAGGGCAGATACTTTGAACATCCTGTAAGGTGGTTGGTTTTCCCCAATAAATGATTTCATAAAAAGCTACCATTGTTTGCTTTACAACCCCGGCGTCAAATACACATTACGTTTGTTTAACAAAATATCCCTATCTACCCTCTACAACCTCGGAGTACACCAGATGTACGCACTGCACACAGTCATAAACATTAGAATACCCAAATCTCAGGTTACGAAGTAACGACGCGTCAAACATCACGTGTTTACCTTACATCATTCGTAACATTGACGAGGCCGTCTATAGTTTAACAATAAATGTTCCTTATCGTTTGCTCTATCAGACCTCCAAGTATGTCGCAGAGGTTATTGAATCACCCTGTATATATATATATATATATTTATATATATTATATATATATATATATATTATATATATATATATATTATATATATAATATATATATATATATATATATATATATATATATATATATTATATACGTTTTTGTTAATAAATGACAACTATATATATATATATATATTATACTAGATATAGATATATATATATATATATTTATATAATATATATATTATATAGTATATAATATATATATATATTATAATATATATATATATACATATATTATATATAAATATATATTATATATATATATAATATATTATATGATATATATATACTATATATGTTTATAAATATTATATCAATACTATATATATATATATTTATATTATATATTATATAGATATATATATATATATACTATAGTATATATATTAAGGGAGATATTGATCATGCATCCATGGTGTCAATTGGCAATTCGCTTCTTATTCTGGTGATGTTTATTCTCGAAAATGTTTGTATATACAAGTCTGGACTTTTGCACATTTTTTTGATTCCAGCCTGTATCTTATAACATCCTTATTAATAATTTTATGTCTCTCAGTTCATGATACTGGGCAATAATTCAGTTACTATAATTCTATATTCTCTTTCTAGTACGGGTGTTATGCATTTATTATATATATTGATAAGTATACAAACCCATATGTTACAGTTACCAGAAGCACAGATTGTAAATCCATAGTTGTGCTCAATTATTACACAAAAGACGTTGATAAGCCTTTCTAGCTGTCTCAGAGGTCAGTGCTACAAACTTATTTAATTTTAGTTAATTAATGATTGTAAAAATTTTGATTAATGTAAAGAATAGTAACTTGACCTTGTTACAGTTTACCTATCTTGTGCTGAAGGCCATGACTCATTAGTCCCCATTGCAAGAAACCCCTCTTTTGATATTATCAGGAGGGTTCTTACCATCATAGTCTATTAGTCATTTTATAATTGTCAATATCTAGATACGATATTAAAGTCCAATACCAATTCCTGTTATTTTGACAGGGTTTTGATGCCGGGATTCATTCCTGAATCCTTCTGTTCCATTGCTGGGATTCATCCTGAATCCTTCAAGTTCCTATACGGGGATTCATTCTGAATCTTTCCAGAAGTTCCGAAGCTGGGATTCACCTTAATCCTACTTTGTTGTTCTTATTTTGGACTGATCTCATTTTTGTCTGATACTCTTGAGGGGGGATTCCTGTAGTGAACCTCTTTTCTGGTGTTATTTTGAAGTTTGGAGATTCATCCTGAAATCTTTGTCTTGGAGTTGTTTCGGAAGTTGTGGTCTCGTCTGATCCTTCTCCTGCCATTCTAACGTTGGGTTCGGCGCATGATTCTTTCCCCTAATAGTACGTTCAGCATAGTTTGGGATTCTCCTGACAGCTATCACCACTTGGAACCATTCCAGTTCAAATTCAGGTTAAAGGTCAATCATTTATTCACACTGTTGGCCTGAGATTTCTTATTCCCTTATTTTAAAGTGTTGAGCAATATTTGGAAGCGTTCGTTTCCACTCTTGTATCTGATCCTAGAGCCGTCTGTGCTCGTGTACATTTTACCAACATTGGAACTTTACTTTCTACTCCAACGTGTAATTAACTGATTCTATTCAATCATAATCTTTTTATTCATATATTTGGGGTTGAATTTGTGTTACTATTAACTTTCAACAGCACAAACATCCATTATTTAATTTCCATTATTTCAGCGGGTTTAGTAAAACTAATATTCTTTACAATGTGCATTGTCTTTGGATCATTGCTGTTTTTTTGACATTATTCTTCTTAATTTCAAGAAACTATATGCGGTATACGCTTCGAGAACTTTATCGATAACCAATCGAGAAAGCTCCGAGGAAACGACTGCTAATTAATTCTACATCTTTTCTAAGGTAAATCTCTTAGATTGTTAAAAACCGTTTTATGATGTTATCAAAGATTACAACCTGCTTCAATAGTCATTCCAAGTCAGCAGGCCTTACTGGAGTCCTGAAGATAACTCTCATACGGAGAAACCGTAACTGCTTCCGTATTACCCTAGGTCGTCAGGTGTGCACTTTACTGACTGACATTCAAACACTTATTTTTGGAACCATTCACAACCAATAACATCTACGTAATTTTCCATAAATTGACCTTCGTAATCTTCTATATTTTCGACTTCTTATCTAGCAAAAGAAAGAGCGAGAGAGAGTACCTCACCGTCGGATACACTTGTTGATCTCAGCGTACTTCCTCTCCTACCACATATATTATATATATATATATATATATATATATATATATATTATATATATATATAATTATAATATATTAGATATATTTATAGATATATATATATATATATATTATTATTTTATATATTATATATATAATATATATATTATTTATAATATATATATATATTATTTATATTATTTATATACTAGTATATAAAGTATAATTATATTAATAATATATATATATATATATAGTATATAATATATATATATTAACTATATAAATATAATATTTTATTATATTATATATTATAGATATACTTATATATATATAGTATATTACCATATACTCCTCATTTAGTACGTATAATATAATATACTTATATATATATTATATTACTTATGATTGACATGACAATGACAATATTTAATTATAGTATATTAATATATATATATATATTAATTATATATAATAAATATATATATTATATAGTTATTTATATATATATTATATATATATTATATTATATATATTATATTATATATATATAATATATATATATAAATATCTACTATATATAATATATATACAAATATCGAAATTTCAAATTACATTATTCCATAACTCCCATGATAAAAGATGCTAACTAATATTTTTTTATATGCATTAATCAAATGTAGAAAACATCCTCAACATCGTGCTTGGCCAAAGGGGGCACTAATACGGAAAGCGCAAACAAAAAATGCCGCACGGATGCGGATTGATGTGCTGTGTTGGTGAGGATGCGGTATGCGGATCGCGGATGTTCCGCAAATGCGGATCAGATGCGGGAGGTCCTGTCCATCACTAGATATATATATATTAATATATATATATTATATTATATTTTATATATAATTATTAGTAATATATATAATAATAATATATATATAATATTAATATAGTATAGTATACTATAATATATATATATATATATATAAGTAGTAGTAGGGTGGGCAAACTGCACGGGCCAAACTATTGCAAGGCATGTCTGCATGCACTGTTGTAAATGTTAGCAGCAACAATTTTTTGCCATTTGTTTTAAAACCGTTTGAACGTTTCCAAATGCAGGTGCTATGGGGTCGGTGGTGACACAAATATATATACCCGTTTTCGCGAGGTATTAGCCCCGAAATTGGGCGACCACCGAGGGGGCTTTTGGTATACCTAGAAGGTTTAATGATCGGTAGATTCATTTTTATATTGGTTCCAATCGATTTATCGATGTTTTTACACCAAATCGACGTAGAAACATATATGTCTACGTGGTCTTTGACTTCGTTTTACATTGAAAAATATAATCGAAGAAAATCATTACTATATTTAACATTCGATTAATCGCGGTAGTATTGGCCTTTTGAGAGCAGGCAGCGATTTCTCAAAAAGTATTAGAGGTATCGGTCTGAAACTTGGCTATGTTCTATGTATGTATTTAAGCTCGGATACGACGATTTTCGAGTCGCTGAGATGTATACTATTAGGGGGATACGCTCTCCCTTGAGGCCAAGTCAAATGGTCCTGAAACCACTGTGTTAGCTTAACGTATCGGATGCTAAAATTTTGGAGTGAGGTATATGTGATGAACGTATCCGTTGAGACGAGATTACGTCCCCTGCGTCCCAGGGAGAAGCGCTGCCCCCTAAAAATTAAAATAATCGCCGCAAGGACTGGAACTTGGAGAAATGCATTCGGCCATCCGAGTTGGAGGACGGGAGTTGGAATCGGATTCGTTTCGGAATACAGAGACCGGAAGGGAGTTCTCCTCTGAAAAAAGAGAAGAATTGCATGGAATGCAAAACAGAGCAGCGGTAGAAGAGGAAGAAATGAACGTAGAAAGAGAATG
Organism: Trachelipus rathkii; assembly: GCA_015478945.1. NCBI lineage: Eukaryota > Metazoa > Arthropoda > Malacostraca > Isopoda > Trachelipodidae > Trachelipus > Trachelipus rathkii. Next base: position 6,560 of record JABUQX010027987.1, read on the forward strand.
AGGAAGAGGAAGAAGAGAAGAGTTGGCACTGCACGTGCTGAGAAACCGGTTGCGTGGCCTTAGTTAGTAACATTCGTTTAATAATACAAAAATATCATTTTTTTATTTCTTGAATTGATTTTTCTAACTTTTATTTGTAATTCTTTTTTATCTGCTTTCTTCATTTTGGTAATTCATTTTCCTTTGATCTTATTGAATTTAACTTATTTTCTAACTGCATTTTTTTTTTTTTTACTTTATACTTTGTTTTATTTTTTTTTATTTTTTTTTTTATTTTTTTTTTTTTTTTTTTTATTTTATTTCTTAAAACCTTTTTGTTTTTTACTAAAAATTATTCTTTTTCATGTTTATAACGTTAAAAATTGGCGTTTTTGCATTACCTAAAGCAGTAAATCAGTAATCAAACTACCCCCTCACCCCCTTCGCAGTGATCTATTTGATCTTTGATCTACTTAATCAATTAATTCAATTACTATTATTTACTAATTTTCTGTTTTCCATTCTTTAAAACGCGGTAATCAGTAAATCAGTAAATCAAAATTCCCTCCCTAGCCCTTTAGTCTATGACTTCTACTTGATCTATTGATCTATTGATCTTTTTTTCTTTTGATCTATTGATAGAAGTCATATTTTTTAGTAATTGTCATTTTTTACATTACCACTAATTTCGAACATCAGTATTTCAAACCACCATCCAACCAACCCTCCTGTTGTCCGTAGCTACTGACTATATTGACCTATGTATCTAATTGATCCGTTATATCTATTGATCTATTGATCTATTACGATTATTGATCTATTAGGTTCAAGTCATATGTTTTTGAGGTAATCGTCATGTTGACATACCCTAATCAGAACATTCAGTAAATCAAAACCAGCATACCACACTGTCTACCTTATGTCCGTAATCTATTGCATCTATTGATGTAAATAACTTTTTGTATAATTGTTAATGTGTTACATACCCTAAAACTGTAATCAGTAATCAAACCATCCCACCTACCTCCATACCATCCCACACCTCCCACGATCTATCGATCTATTGTCAACTTTAGAGTATCACTAAGCAATAAACATAACATAAAAACAAATTCTTTATTCCACTGAATCAACCGCATAATGCTAACGCAATTAAGTTTTCATATTATAGATGCTAACAATCAACATCATTGAGGTCTATGAATATAATGATAACAACAAACCTAATAACCCTAAAACGAATAACATGAAAATAACAAGATACCCCTAACAATAGTAAAGTAACTAACATAGATACAAAAAGTAACCTATTCACACTGTTGTCAAAAAATATCTCTAACATAACAATGCTTATTTATATTAGCATCGTAATATTTAACAAAAATTATTCACAAAATTAATAACCATACTGATCAACGAAATACTCTAACGTAACGTCCCAAAGTTTCCACATCAATAAAAGGCTAAACATAGCAAACATGCGACTAAGAGATAAATGATACAACGACAACTAACACAACTTACGCACACGAATAACGTTAACATAACAAAGTTCCACAACTTAAACCCTTAATGGTACTAACATTGCATCGCAACGTTACTATTAAAAATAATCATTGATATATGAAACCATGATGAGAGTAATTTATACATTTGACCAGAATTTTTAGCTCAAAACTTGTCTAATTATCATACTAGCCAATGAATATATGCTAACGTAACAAAGTTTTTAACTTATCAAGTAATATTTAACAAAAGATTTATCATAAACTTACCTAAATATCCTAATCCCAAACACCATTAATTGCAAACACACAACGTCTTTATCCCAACTACATAGAATAACAAAGTTTTATCCAAAACATAACATAAAGATAATGTACGCGAGTGGAAAGTTCCTCGAGCACTTGCGGTCGTACCATATAGAAAGATAAAGTACCAACATCGCACGCAAAGATAGAGGGTCAAGTGACCTTTAAAGTACTGAACAATTATAAGCCTTTTGGCCTTTAACTCTACCCTATCCAAAAGCGGGTGAAAACACAGCCCCCCAGATATGAGGAGCAGATACTCCATACAATGGGATGTAGACCACTTGTTAATAGCTAGGAGTAACTGAGAGAGGAAAAAAGTCTCCAGTTTCTAAACAGAACTCCCATTTCTTTGAGGCCGCCCTGCAACCGTCTGTCTGATTGGTTTCCAAACATTTTCTTGTTTATTTAAGGCACGAATGTTTTATGTTTCAACCGGGAGCGACGAGAGAACCGCGAAAGAGATAGGAAGTGAGAAGGTGCTCTCTAGAGAGGGAGATTGTGTAGAGTTGGGTATTTTAAAGAATTAATTCACAGGTTGAGACGACCCCACCCGAATATTCTCCAAATCAGCGAAATAGAATCGGAACGTTAAGGGACGAGAGGCATTCATAGAAGGAAAAGAGGGAGACAGAACTGGAAATTAGTTTGAAGCAATGACAGTTTTTGATCATGGCATAGTGAGTGGATAGAGTTAGATGTGCAGAGAAGATAATGAAAAGCGGAAATAAAGTAGGAGACAAACAGAGACCTGAAGGAACACCACATGGACAGAAAAAAAAGAAGTCGCCATATCAACAACAGCCGATTATTGTGAGCGATTTGAAGAAAGCTAGAAATAAGTAGCAAAGAGAAGGGGGAAACCCAAAATAGGAGAGTTGGAGGCCAGTGACGCTGCCACTACCCTGTCCAAATGCCTTTGGATCATGTCATGGCGCCACCACGCAAGTCTCCCGCTAGTTCTTAAGGCGGCAAAACAATAAATCTGTAAAGTAAGAAGATATCCGCCAGCTTAGACTCGAGCGCGAAAGCATCGTTACTGGCGATCGGAAAAGGAGGATTCCAGATGGTCTAAGAAGTGAGAGTTGAGAAGGGTTTTCAAAGATCTTACGATAGCATACAAGGAATTAAGAGCTAATAGGGCTCCGATTTTAGAAGGCATCAGGCGGCTATCCTTTTTTGCATTATGTTATGGACAATGCGCGGTCCAACACTGAGAGTGCTAGTATTGAGCATACGATATATCAGGTGAACGGGCGGGGTCAGTACCGGAAACACACTCCCTCCAAAACTCGGGGAGGAATGGCATCCCCTTCCTTACGTTCATAGACTTCAGAAGCCCATGCACCCCGTTCAAATTAATCACAGGCATAGGCATAGGACACATGACGAGGAGCAGAGGGACGAGGAATGCCAGAAGCGTCCCATGGTTGAGGTTAGAGGAACAATATGAAGGCCAAAGAGATTGGCCTTTTTCATTTGGCAACAGAAGTTAGCAACCAGAACAGTCAGAGCGATACGGAGAGGAAAGGGAGATTTACAGAAGTTGTTAGATAGTTTTTGGCAAGAGGGCAGAAGATTTGTCCAGTAGGAGAACAAGGAGGTCAGCGCACTTTCGATTTATGAAAGTCCGCTTTGCTCGTTCAAGAGTATCCCTGCAACATTCTAGCTGAGTTGAAAATTAGCGAGTGATAGGAGAAATAGAATTTTTCCACACCCGATACGCACTGTCTCTAGCCTGATGGCCGAGAACAAGCACATCGAACCATGGATTATGAGAAAAAGAATTTAGTCGAAGAAGGGAATGAACCTGCTAATCCCATCAACGATTACAGCTCCCACTTTATCGGGAGAAGCCGAAGCGTCTTCAGAGTCAAAGCAGTCACTCTAATTGTAGTAGCGTAGAAGCAAACGGCATGCGCCCCCAGTCAGCCGTTAGAGTGCAGAAAAAAACGCATAGGGCATGGATGGAGCTGATTGGAGGAAAGGTTGTAAAATAAAGAGCAGATAGGTTGTGGTCAGACTTACCCGATAGGAGCGAGGTGGATGTATTTTAGACGAGAAGATAGTGGGTGAAACACTAGTCATATTTCAGAATTGTTTGGACGTCCGGATGTGTGTTGGTTCTTTAATAGTTGCTCCAGATCGTTGAGCAATACTGAATGATTCGGCTTCTCCCCACCTAATCAGTATGAGGACCCCAACCATTCAAGTGTTGTGTACATGAAATCCCTTACATAGGGACCTCGTTTTGCGATGAGAAGAGTATTAACAGTTCTCGTGAACTAGTAAGGTAAATCAAAAAAGGCAAAAATAATTCGGTTCTGTAGGACAGTAGCAGAGATATAATATATATATATATATATATCATATATATTATAGTAATATATATATATATATTAAATATATATATATGATTATATATACTATATATATTATATATTATATATTTTATTATATTATATATATTATATATATTATATATATATTATTATAAATATATTATTTATATATAATATATATATCTATTATAAACTATATATATACTAAATATTATTATATATTTATATTAGTATAGTATATATATATATCTATATTATTATATTAATAATATATATATAATACATATATATATATATAATTATATATATAATTATATTATATACTATATATTATATATACATAGAGAGAGAGGAGAGAGAGGAGAGGAGAGAGAGAGAGAAGGAGAGAAGAAGAGAGAAAGAGAGACGAGAGAGAGAGAGAAGAGAGAGAAGAGAAGAGAGAGAGAGAGATGAGAGAGAGGAGAAGAGAGAGAGACGAGAGAGAGAGAGAGAGAGAGAGAGAAAAGTAGAGATATCGAAGTGATGAGATTAGCTCTCATTGGGCATTTGGGGTTTAGGGTACATTCTATGACACTCCATTGCCAATGGTTCACCTCTCCCGCGCTCATTTCCACACTCTTCTTACTGGAAGTAGCCTCTCCGTTTCGCATTTAGACCATAAAACACTACAACTATTGCAAACTACACCTTTTATTCATATACTCCAATGTGTGGTGGAAAAAGAGCTCTCACAAAGTATGTTCTTCGTTTCATAGAAGGCGACTGAGTGTAAGAATTAAATAGCCAAAATCAGTGAAAATCAAAATTTTCTATCACTTACCGGCCTGCTATTTTATAGACGAAGTTGTCGCTGTTGCTTCTCGCGATATACCTTCAACAAGTCATCTAATGAAATCGTCTTCACTAGAGCGTTTTCGATATAAGTGCTTTATATCGAAAAAACGCTCTAGTGAAGACGATTTCATAAGATGACTTATTGACAAAGTGTTTCTGAGTCAATCTTTTTCTAAGCTATGTCCTTATTCGCCTCATAACCGAGAATGATCTCTCAGCGGATCAGGAGGTCACCGGGAGGATCATGGAGACTTGTAGAAGTTTGCATAGTTTTGGAAACGTAGCCGAGTTGACCAAACAGCTGATTTTCTTTATACGACTTATGTCCTTTTTTACTTCAAGGTGAGTTTTTAAACAATTCAAAGCTGCTGTCATTTCTGCTTTTAAAACGTTTTCATCGATAGAAAACAAAGGACCATAATGTTGAACGAATACTTTACTTTCTTCGAAGTTTAATGCAATGAAATCGTCAACTGCTAGGGCCATTTCTAAACTCTCCGTGCTGAATCTTTCTTTAAGATGACCAATGACGGTATCCAGAATTCGAAAATATGAGACTACCCACCAATACTCATTTACTCGAAATGGGACAGAAAGATCTCCATCCACTTCCATTGATGTGATCGATGTTTCTGGGAAATGCTGATTTGTTGGTAAGAAATTCGAAAATATATTGGCTTGTTGTCTTTTTCTTTTGGATTGAGGAGTCTCATTTTCAATTTCATGATCCTCTGCGGATTGTACAACAGAGTCCCGAAGGAAAAAAACTGAACTTCAGTTCGCTTACTTTCTAAAGTGTTAATAACTCCCAACAACGAACTCCCCAAGAGTTAAATTTTCTGCTTATAAGCCCTGACTCAGCATGCGAAGTACACATAGCACGTCCTCTGAAATGAACAAATTTACTACAAATTCGAATTTGAAAATACTGGAATATAGTCCTTTGGCTTGAATGACTCCTTTGTCGTTGTTATTCTGCAACTCTTTGACAAAAAACCTCCAAGATTACCTTAAAACAGCCTTTTACAGCTGCACATGACCTATACTTACAAGCCCATCTGGTCTGGGACAGCCCTACTAGTTCTTGAGGCTTTATCTGCAATTTCTTCTGCAAATCTTGAAGTCGTTGGTGAGAAGACGGCGTAGAGAAGAAGTGATCATAGAGAGTTAAAGAAATATTTGGTTTTCCCACATCTTTACAAACATCGACTACTGCCAGGTTTACTTTATGTGCCATGCAATGAACATACACAGCGTATGGATGTAAATCGTTAATTCTTTTCTGAACGCCACCCTTCTTTCCGGACATCACACTGGCCAACTAGTGGGACATTTAAATGTAGTTGCTCTAGAAAATAAGTAATTAAAAGGGCAAATCTAATTTTATTGAATGTCAAATTTTTTTTTTTTTTTTTTTTCCAGACTAAAGTCAGGACTATGGAAAGAAATTTTGTTAATGAATGTACGAAAATATATATATTTTACATCTATGAAAAATCTCAATGATGTTAACCATAATATATATATATTAGTATATATATATTATATATATATTTAATATATATATATATATATATATATATATATATATATATTCTATATATATATATATATATATTATATATAATTAATAATAATATATATAATATTATTAATATTAATTATTAATATTATATATATATATATATATATATAATATATATATTATATATATATATTATATATATATATATATAGTATAAATTATAATATATATATATATATATATATATATATATATATATCTATAATATATATATATATATTTATATATATATATATATATATATATATATAAAATAATTATATATATATTAATATATATACAGTATATAATATATTAATTCCATAACTTAATAATAATAAAAATTTTCCACTCGAGTCTCGCACCCAGTGGGGGCTATAGAACCCGCTTTAGACCCTTGGTTTGGGGGGCTAAGTCCTTAATAGACCTCCTTTAAATCTCATGCCTATAGAGCCCCGTAAGATTTGTTCAATATCAATTCTTCAAATGAATTCCATTCCAAAGTTTGAAGTCAAATCGTTAGCAGCAACATGTGCCCCACGGGCGCCAAAAGTTGCCATTTTGTGGCTTTTTTGCTTTAATATGCTTTTTCAAAATTATTTAAATTTGCGGTAGTTTGTTATAGTCATGCTTCGGATGGGTTAGTGCGTGCGTTTTTATACCTTGGTTATAATGAAGTGTACAGTGATCAGGAGTGTATTAATATAATTACATAATATTACAGTGTTTTAATATATTTTTATGTTATTATTAACATTAAATATGTCACGGAAAGAACTATTTCTTATCGGTTCAATGCAAAATTGAATAACCGGGAGTAAACTCCCATCTCGAGGAAATGTTTTACGTGTCCCTATTCTATAAGCTTGGCATAAAGATAAATTTAAATTACATGATAGTGCATCTTTTGTAATTGATGAATGTTTATCGTTCTGTAAAAAACGACATACACGTATACCAACGCAAGATAGTTTGGCTGCATCAAGAAATATAAGAAAGTTATGCAAATATCATGGCAGACTAGAAAAGCACAAAAAAAGAAAGAGTGAATTTTAAAATGGTCTAGATCAGGGGTCGGCAACCTGCGGCTCGCGAGCCACATACGCTACTTTTGGATGTGATAAGCTGCGGCTCTTTAGTTCCATACGCAAATTATTATTATATTTTAAAAAAAAAAAAAAAAAAAAAAAAAAAAAAAAAAAAAACAAATTTAAAAAATCGATCGTCTGAATCGATGTACAGCAAATGACAAGTTTTGCATTATTTACTAAGACTTAGTAAATAATTGCATAACTTGTCATCTGCTGTTTTGGATAACTAAATAATAATTTTAAAAATTCTTTATTACAGCTTCACCGCAAGCATGGCTCCTACAAAAAAAAGAGAAGAACTGAAGAAGAGCATCGAGAATTCAATCTGGATTGGACGGAGTCGTTCGCTTTCATATGCAACTCAAATGGCCTTCCAACTTGTCTCATTTGTCACGAAAAACTCGCACATAATAAGAAAATCAAATTTAGAGAGACACTTCACTAAAAAACATACTCAGTTTGCTAGTAAATATCCAGCCGACGAAGAACAAAAAAAAGTTGTCGACGAGCTCCAAAAACAAAAACAAGCAACAAGTTCCAATGTTAAGTAACGGACGCAATCTAACATAGTAATGGTTAATCTGGCAAGCATTCGGGTATCACTAGAAAATTGCAAAAAAGGCAAACCATTCACAGATGGTGGGTTTGTCAAAGATTGCTTCAAACAATAAAATGTTATACAACGTTTGTGATTTCAAAAAACAAACCAGAAATCTTGAAAAAAAATCAAAGATTTTGCCACTAATCCGTCTGAAAACCAGTAACTATAAGACTAGAATAGGCTAAAATGTCTTCAATGTAACATATATTGCTTATGGTTGAGGAAAGATATTCAACTTTCTTGCTGCCTTACACTTTGAGCTATAGATCGAGTCTTGGCGACTAATAAGACAACGGCACAAGTTGCCTTTTTTGTCAGTGTATATATAATATGTCTTCCAAGGTCCACAAAGAAAACTTTCTTAGATGATCTAAACAATTTGTCTTCTTTGGGACAAACTAAGAAAGGGAAGATATAGAGAATGCCGTGCAAAAATGCCACATGTTATCAAGATCGATTTAAAAATAAAATCGTTTCAATAGCAATTTAGAATAGAGCCAGAAGTATAACAGGAAAAAGTAAATGGGCAACAAACGATTCTTTCAGAGCAATAAATAAACCCACGAAAAATTCTTAACCGTTTCATCACTGCATAATTCACGCAAGAAGCGCTTTGGCCCAAACATTTCCGGGCCGAAATAGTTGAGTTAAAAATTTGGTACATCAAGATTGTATAACAGCATCTTGTCAAAAGCACTCTATCATCCTGAAGAAAAAGTTTAAAGAATTATTTAAACGATAATGGATGAACTCAGTGATTCCGACCCTATATCCTCTTACTTCACAATAAAAGTGTGATGGTTTACCAATAGGTATAAGTAGTGTTAAAACGTTTTTGCTTTGTGCTTGAGAATGAAAATAAATACATTCCTAAAAATGAAAAAGGCATTTATCACCCTGAATTAGAGAAGACAAATGGATTAAACATTTTACTTTTATTTTTTAGTATTCACAACGAAATATAAATGAGCATAGATATACTAAAACATGTCAAGACAGGGAAACTCAACCTATGTTTTGGTAGAAGAATTGGTTTGTTTGAAGAAAAATTAATTCTTTTTGCAGGAAAATATTCAGAGCGGTAAATTACTCCATTTTCAATTTCTAAAGCAACATTACGAATTACTTCATTACTACTTATGTATTTTAAAAAAATAAAAAAAATTAAAGATGAATTTGCTGACAGATTTGAGCATTCAATACACACACCAACCAAAACCAATCAACAAGACACTCACTACTAAATCCTCTCAACACATATAGTACCGAAATCCACATTGGCCATTTGGAAATTGATCACTGGATCTCTAGAAATTACAATTGATCGATTTAAAATTAGTAAAGCCTTTGAGTGGAGTGGAAAATTTACAGAGTTGAATAAGCAAGGTTTGGAGAAGTTTGTAGAGTCAGTAATGTATATACGTAAAGCACTAACAAAAATGGTCGCTTTAAAAGAAAGCGCGAGTTGAGCCTTATATTCCGATGCATGGAAATAGTCTTCCAGATTTGTTACATGTAGAGGTTGAAGCACAGTTGCAATTTGAGTGCTAGATATTCTTCGGAGATCAACATATTCGTGCGAGCAAGCGTTCTCTTGCATGAAATATATTAAAAGTAAAGTAAGAGCCAACTAACAGATGTAAACTTATAGAGTCGTGTTTAATAACACTTAAAAAACATACAAATCTGTTATGGAGACCATTATCTCTAAGAACTTTCTAAAACATGCCAAAGCCACCTCCATTGAATTTAGTTTAGCCTCAAATATGTATATGTTATTTATATAGTTTTTTTATTTAAGTAACAAGTTACATTGTTTAGTAAAGTTTAAATTTTCTACTTGAATAATCCATGCAAAGACATCGCTCCCATTGAATTTGTTTGCCCAATTGTTTGTTATACAAATTGTTAAGTTTAGTTTTGTAAGTAATGTTTAATTGTTTTAATTTTTTACTTATAAATAATAAGTAATTATGGTAAGCCAATATATCAGTATTTCTTAATATATTTGTACGCAACAACACTACTTAATATGAATAAATAGATATTTTTTCTTTTGAATAAATCGATATTTTTTTTCTTATGAATAAATAGATTGTTTTTTTTTTATCAAAATCTTTTGTAGGAGTACTATTTATTGTTGGCAAGAAAAAAATTTGTGGCTCTTTAAAAAATTTGAATTGTCAACGTAAATTGTAAATTTTTTAACTCTTTTACCGAAAGATGTCTGAACCCTGGTTACCTAGATATTGATCTGTTCGATATATGCCAATTGCAAATGCAAAAATGCAATGGAATATAGATCAAAAATTTAGAACGGCAGATACAAAGTTTTAGATATGCACGGACAAAAAGGCGTGTTAGATTGGATTGTGGCTATAGATAAGACAGTAACAGCCGCAGAAGACGTGAGAAGGGTCTGAACGGGTAGCAAAGGAATATAAAAAGAAGAGAAACAACTTCGACCACTAACAGTTCAGTTATAGTTGAAGTTATGTTAATTCAATTTTATAATAACTTCAAGTGTATAATAAAAATGATACTTATCTGATCACCTTGAATGTGTTTTTACATATTTATATTTCACACCGATTTATTTGTACTAGTCTAATAACTTGATCCTAGTAATCGTAGTTTTGAATTGTATATTTTAAAATGCATTTTTTTTTTATCCTCATACAATAAGATAAGCGAAACTCAAGGCTCCCAAATAGAAACTACAGCAGAACTATTCAATCATTCGAGCTACAGCAGAAACTTTTTTATTATCAATCATACACCTAGTCATGATTGTCAAGAATTTTTGGAACTATCAATAAAATTCTAGGTAATAGTCCATCAATCGGAATACATTTCCGGCCACCAGGAGCATATAAATCACATTTGGGAGATGATGGGAAAAGCATATTTTGCCCTAAAAATATAATATATTATTAATTTAAATACAACCTAAACAGAGGAGAAAGCACTAAAACGAATATATTGTTTTTCGATTATAATAAAAATATTGTGTTCATTAAATTTATTACAAATGCAATGAAACGCTCCCATGAATGACATTAAATATTCTTAAAATCTTTTGAATACAAAATTCACCTATTATGAACTACAATATAGCCCACTGAAGAATTTCATGATGATCTAACGCATTACCAAGAAAAAATAAATATCCCAATTTTTCATTTTCAAAACCAAAAAAGTTGGTTTAGAATTCGAACTAACTGAATGAGATTCTGGAGTAAAATATACAATATATTATAACTAGCCATTTATTGTGGAGTAATGGATTTCCATCTATGCATAAGGCAAGTTTGAGGGAAGATCCAATATATTGGGAGATTTTGGGACCCTATTTTAGCCCCCACTAAAAATGGACAAAATTTCATTAAATTTTCAGAAATTTTTGATAGGGAAAAAAGCAACCGCAGCTTTTTCTGACCTCTAGAACAGGCTGTCTCCAAACTTTTTTGATCGAGTACCGTGTAATCGAAAATAATTATATAAGTTGTACCCCTTAATATAATTAATATATATAATATAATAATTAAATATAATATAATATAATATAATATATAATAAATAACAAATAGCACATAATATTTAATAATATAATATTATATATATATATAAATATATATATATATATATATATTATATATATTAATATATATATATTATATATATATTAAATATTATATACTATATATAATCATCGTAGTATTAAATAGCAATTTAGTGAGGTTACTTATATATTAATTTTGTAAATAAAAATATATATATAACTGAGAATATATATTAGTATAATTTAGTACTATATACCAATATTAACATAGTAATATAATGATATAAAAAGCTACGCGAACATAAGAATAGAACCGAATGATAAAACGATCATAGCCTCGCAAGTTGAGATGCGTGAAGCGCCATATACTACTATATTGTATAGACTTGTTCTGCACGAAACAAATGCTGGTATACCACTTTTGCGGCGTACCACACTGGGACTTATGCAGTGACACATTCTATTGGAGACCCACCTGCGAGAGCATCTAGGAAACGTTCATTACTATAGACCGGTTTTAGATTTTCTCTGTCTGTTCGAGAGTCGTCAAACTGTTTTTCATGTATGAGCGAGTTTATAGATGCATTGTATTCTAGTTATCAGAATCCACTAAAGTCTCTCCTCATGGAGACACATTATATTTTACAGCAATTCGGAGAACTTGTATACAAAGAGAGTAGGTAATGTGTTTTTTCGCGGCGCAAATGTGACTTTGCACACTTTGACCTACTGAAATATGCATAGAATTATCATTAATCAAGAAGATAAAATATAAAAAGTAATCATTATGAAATATGCGAGAGGAACACATTCGAGCATTGAACGATGCTGCTCCGAGCCTGAGCAAAGACCAAACAATCATTATTCAACATTAAATAAAAACAAATGAAGCACAGTAGAGTCTCATCGCATGTATTTGGTGCGTAATGGACCCATCTATGCATATTTCAAGTTTGAAATCACTTTGCAAAAAAATAATTGCAGAGAAAGTTGATTTTTTTCAAAATAAAATGTGAACAAAAGTAGGTCCTCTTTGACAATATAAAGATGTAAGGATATGGGCAATGGATGATGAAGCAATGGAACTAACATAATTCATCCCGAATAACTGACGATATTTCCTAGGAGCTAAGTGATAAAAATTCTGCCGAAGGGTATATTCGACTATTTTAGTCCACACATTACAAAAATATGTTTGCCCGCTACGAATAAAATTAAGAAAAGTTGATTGTTCGCAGTTTGTTCAACTTTTTAAGGAGAGGATTGAGGAGGGCTAAGAAAAGTGGGTGAAGGATGGGTGTACATAAAATCTCACGATAATTTGAAGAGATAGTACTTCCAGGCAAGTCTGAAGTCATTTATCTGAAAAAAAATAATAAATTGATAAGATCCTTTTAAATATTAGAATAATTATCCAAAAAACGCATGAAGTGTATTTCCAAAAAGAAGTTGTAAGAATAATGTTCCGACTCACAAAACACGTAGAGAGAATCATACTACCTAACAGACAGCACACTAAGAAAATAACACATAATGAAAAAAGAGTTTTAAAGATCAGAAAAAGATTCAGCTTTTTTTGTGTTTTGATTTTTTTGAATTTTTGGTAATACGGAAGTGTCGGTCTAAAACACTCAAGGACATATATTTGTGATACCACTCTGCCGGAAAAGTATAACTCCACAGATATATTTTGGAGAGCTAAATATGATTGGCTTAGTACCCGGAGCTCACAAGTGTAGAGACACCCTGAGCACAACCTTTTATAATGAATCCCTTACCTTTTTTGTATCTAATCAAACATCTGAATAGTTTTCGATATGATATGTGCCCACACTATATCACTTGAATTCCAACTGTATTAAATAAGAAACACTGAGCGAAAATGTCTTAAATTTAATCACCACGCGTCAGAATATATCCAATTATTCCGTTTCATGATATATAATCTGTCTTAATTTCAAATTGCAGACTCACTATTACACGTTTGAAAATAGCAGACATGTACCAGTATTAAGGAACGAAGACCAATCAACTCGCAGGTGTATCTCTAAATGGACTATTAATTGGATATACCTTTATTACCGTACATCAGAATATTCACGTATTGTATTTATACATTAGTAACATTTAAATAATAAACTGCACACACTAATTTGTGTGATAAAAAAAGCAATCATATGAAAGCCAATGACTGCAGGTTTTGAACATCTTTTGTGCCTATTCTGAGTTATTTAGACCAATGTGGCCACCTAATTCTCGGCTGATCGATGCGAGGGATATCAATATAAAGAGTTTCACAAAGTTGAGTCTATTTATCCCCATACTAATCATTTTAGTGTAACTACTAAATTAGACCCCCTCTTTGCTCCAAGCCAGTCTCAAAGTACACAGGGTATACTCACTCAACAGAAGATCAGATGCTGGCTCATCACTACATGCTTAATGAATAATATAAACATAAGATATGCAAAATATCAGAAAACATTTATTTATTCATAAGTAAATTTCATAGAGCATAATATTCAGCTATAATATATATATATATATATATATATATATATAGCAAATTGTTCAGCAAAAAGGAAAGATTAAAGTTGGCATAGACTAGAATACTCAAAAGTTTTATAATATATGAAACAAGTAGAGGGTAACAATCTTCGAAGTTGATATAGTACTTAGGTAAAATATACGCGAGTATAAGATTGTTATATAGAATATATTATTAATATATATAGAATTATAGAATATAGATTAATATAATATTTGTTGTTATTATTATTTTATAATTATAGTTATATAAATAAGTAAAATTAAAATTTATAAATATATAATATTGTGAATATTATATGTGTAGGCATAATAACTATTCATATTAAAATCATAGTGTCATATGTGAATTATGATTATGTAGTAGTATAATTGATTATGTAGTTAAATATTAATTATTATTTATTGTTTATTATATTATTATTATAATTAATATAGTAGTGATAATTTACAAATTTATGTTATAATATATGTTTGAATTGTTATGAGTTATATTTTAATTTATATTTTATTGTTATGTATATATATATTTATGCATGTATGTATATATATTATAATTATCTATATATTATATATTATATAATATTTATTATTATATTTATATATTATTATTTAATATTATATATATTATTTAATATTATATATATAATTTAATTTAATTATTATATTTATTATTTATATTTAATATTATTTTATTATTAATATTATTAATTATATTTATTATTTAATTTATTAATTTAACTTTAATTTAACTTATTATAATTTATATAATTTAATTTAATATATTTATTAATATTAATATTTTTAATTATTATATATTATATATAATTTATAATTTAATTATTATATATAATTTGATGTATTGTGTGTTATAGTTTACTATGTATGTAAATAACTAATTAATATTTTTTTATTTATGATTATTAATTATATTAATTTTATATTATTTATTTTAACATATTATAAAAAAAGCAGCTCCGGTAGCTCAGTTGTTAGAGCACTCGCCCACATTACAAAGCGAGGGTCCCAAAGGTTGTCCGCAATCACTGGCTTCGTGTGTGAATGATGAAGCTATCTATTCCTTCGCTTGTACGGGCTTGCTTCTCTCGCGTACTTTGTTCTCAGGAAATCAGTTACAGCTGAAAGTACATGAAACACTACCTCCTTAGAGAATTATAAGAATAATACATTCTGCTCTACTGTGTATGCAAATGGATAGTTATATCTATAGCTGGTATAACAAAATATATATATTTATTCACCATAAAATATAATAATTATTACAAGGTGTGCTTAAACAACCACAATTATATTAGTTACGGACTTAAATGATGTAAATAATTGTTCACGAGTCTATAAAAAAAACATATTTCAACTGAAATATAAATATATTTAATGTTATGTAATATACAATAATTAAAAGGTAAGAGTATGGAGTTATTGAGATGATATAGTTTATTGGGAATCAATATAATAGATCAACGAATTATAATGAAGTTGTAATATATAAAAGTATAAAAAACAATATGTGCAGGAGATAAAAGTAAAAGGTATATAATAATAAATAATACATTGAGTGGGTTAATACAGTATATATTTAATGACCCTGA
>JABUQX010027987.1:27500-35888 GCA_015478945.1 Trachelipus rathkii
TTAAGTGTATCCCATGTTGACCACTATACTCAATTACAACATATCCGTTAGGTTAATGATCTCGATATATTAATTATTAACGTCTTAGCTTTTTTGAGTCATATTAATATTATTGTTACCGATAGAAGTGCAAAAAAAATAAAATGGCAGAACAGAAATCCGATTTTTACATGCTGGTAGAAGAATTGACATCTCAATTTGTTTTTATTTTTTTATTTATTATTATTATAATTATTATTTCATTATTTATCTATTATATATTAATATTATTAGTATACTTATTATTATTATATACTAGTCACCAGGGTGAGATGACATATAACATTAATTATTATGTAGCGTCGGCGCTTTTGAGCGGAACACTATTATATTATTACGGATTCCTACAATTGGAGAGTTCCTTATCCATAATTAATATAATTATTATTATTGGATACACAGCATTCTCAAGTGAAAATCCATATACTTATACATCGAATATAGGGTGCATAATCTGGCCTTCCCCGAGAACACATCCATTGGGCGGATTTCAGTATCGATATTGTGACTATAAATAAGGTTACACCTATTACGTAAACGAGATGTAGTAGAGTGTTCTCATTATTAATTATTATTATTTATTATCGTCCTCATTTTAGAGAGTGTTGCTAATGAGTATTATATTCTCGTTATTATTATATGGACTAAATTAACACATCGAGTGAGAGGTATTCGCGCAATGACTACTATGTGTCTGCAGGTGCCATTATTATTGAGACCTTTGATTTATTTGGAGGCGGGTCATGGTTATTTATGTATCTGGGGAGAGTCATCTCTTTATTATTTAGGAGAGACTAACTTGAGTGTTGCACCTTCATCATTTTCAATATATGGAGGTCAATCTATTATGTCTATTACGCCTGTATTAAGTTGTATATATTCACAACATTATCTTATCTAGTATAACATTAATTGATCTGTGCTATATATAATTAATTACTTGCATCTATCTCCTACATTATTTCGATTGATGTACATTCTTATTTCACATTCCTAATTAGCATATATTATATTGATCAATATTGATTATTATCTAGAATCTTAAAATTTATCTAAATAGTGCCCAATGTTGTGAACTGTACTACCTATTATTATTTTATTATACTGATTCAAATTACGAGACTGGAGTGGCATGAGGCATATTAATAGTGTCCAGTGAACCTTTTCACACCTAAATCGTAATTATTACCATTTGAAGGATATTATAATGAATACGTCATGATATTACCCTTAGACATTATGCAACCACCCTATCTATTTATATCCGCTGATACCTCTCCGTGAATATACCTATGATTCATAGGCCAATTTGACATCTGATAGTTATGTGGATATTCAAATTTAAACTTGAGTCTCAGTGACATATTTCGTGATTCTACATCATACGAAGAGATAATATTAATTATCATATTATTAGCCAGGAATCGGTTGTCATGCAGTATCATCCGTAGTCAAGAGGGAGGGTCATATACACTGGTAATAATGACTAGACTCAAACTCTATTCACTTATTATTCACATAATACACTTAACCTCTTGCTGCCCTTGTAGTCTCATTAGATTTAACGTTACCTATACATTTATTCTGTTATTTAAGCATAGTTAGGCATGTCACGGATATACCTCTGAACCCTATATTCTTATTATATTATTGAGCGAGTAAAACCTTCTTATTGTGCTGCACCTTGGCCATTCATCATATATCTTCACTAATTCTATACAACCACTGGTTAAACGGTTCTGGGGAGGAATCCACCAATATGTACTTGTCATTGGCCGTCACTAAACGTGTCCCTTCGCATTCTTACTCACGCGCTCGCTAGCACAGCCATGTGTCTACACCGTTATCCATATTGCGTCACGGTACCTCCTTTGTGTCGTCTGCGTATTTTAAATCTCTTTGACGAGTAGTCGTGATTACCATACATCATACAGACATTTAAGTGATAGTAAATAGGTAGCGTGCTTTATTTAGCAATATAAATGGGATAATTAACTTCTCACACTGAGTTTATGTGAAACATGTTAGTATATTAATACTTAACCGTTATAATATTATAAAGCATAGATAATCTTATCTTAATGAATATATAATATGATTTAAATATTCGTCAGTATTAATAGTATAGCTTATATAGTTTAATTATTAGTATACTTAAAATATATTAAACATGTGTAGAACTAATAAACTGGTAGTTGCACACAAATTTAAAGTTAATAACTGATTACATGTATTGATGAAAGATATAAATGATGTAGTTTATAATAATATTATTCGATAAATATATATAACGTATAGTGTATAACTGCGTGATTATATATATAGTGTATATTAACTAAACCTAGGTTAAGTATATATTATTTTTTAGCTTACAGTAATATTTAGTGTTAAGGTTATTGACTACCCGATAAATTTATTGCTAATGATATATATATCTGTTTATAGTTATATATAAAATTTTCAATTATATAAATTATTATTAATTATATATATATATATATTAAGAACGAGTAACACTTTTGAATGAAATCGGTCTATTCAATTAGCATTAATATATATGATGATCATTGAGTATAATTGAATTTTAAAAAGGAGACTCAATGCTTATGTATTTATATATAATATTATAAGATTAAAGAAAACTCCTATAGAATCTAAAAATTAACCGAAAGATTTTTATATTTGCTGGAATAAGACGTAGGGATATATATATACATTGACGATTATTATCATCATATATATACTCTCATGTTGTTAGCTACTTAACCTTTGATAAGTAGAAAGCTTTTCAGGAATATAAGTAAAAACATATATATATTAACTAATATGCTATTTAAAAGGAATGAACGTATGCTGTCTACATATTTATATATAGTTATTACAAGGAAACTAAGAGATAAGTTATATAGAGCTTTATACATAGAATTAGAGATAAGATATAACTTATGTTACCCTTAAGATATATATATATATTACTATACGTTATAGAACTTGTAATTTATATAATTATATATTAGGTAATATATATATTATGTAAATTATAAAATATTGTTATATATTATTATAACTATGTTATTAATAATAAAAATACTATTATATAATGTGAAGATATCATAATACTATATTGAGTATAAAATAAATGAGTTATAACTAGGGTTAATACGTATTCTGTTAAGTACCATATATAGTTAATAGTTATTATCTAACTTTAATTGTATTGTATAAGTATGTATGATACTATATATTGTTTATGTTATATCTGACCTATGGTTATTTATACGATACTTAGGTGTCATAATTATTCGCATCGTTGTATTAAACATTATATATTGTACCTTAGTTCAGAGGTTTAATGAAATAATAGAAGGTATTTTTACCCGTACTTATTCTGCTAAAGCGAATAAATAATATATATATATATATAAATAACATTTGTTTATATATTAAATATTTAAATATATTCGTAGGTATCAGTTATATAATATATATATATAAGTATATTATAGAACTATATTTATTTATTAGTTATATTAGTACTTAATATTATCACATAAATTGATAAGTAAAAATAAAGAAAACTCATGTAATCAATACAATTAATTCATTTCTATATGAATTTATACTATACCTTTGGTGTATTTCAATATCGGGATATATATGGTATTAATATAGTATGGGTGTATATAGGGGAGGTATTTGAATCTAGCTAAGAATATATTAGTGGTATATGATTTTACTGTAATTAATTTAATATGCTTTATAATAAACAGTAATATACTTATTATTACTAACTTTAGAATATGAGGTTGTTATTTGAAGCAAATAAAGATTATTTTATTTTGTATTTTTAGATTAAACTTATTTTTAATTTTTATGTTATGTATGAATAAAACTTTGTTATATCCCGAAGAGCTCAGGCATGTAACTAAAAACTATAAACATCTTGACAATGTAAGTCTCAGACTATGAAGCATAACTATATTTATGAATCGAGTTATGGTATTAAGTAATTGGTACTTACCTATGTATGTGTTTATATGTTTATAAAATAAGAATATAATGAATATTAAGTCTATATGTTAACTCATTTAATAGAGAGTCATAAAAAATAATTAAAATTTGTCTAATAAATGAATGGATAAGGAGGTTTAGAGCCACTCTTAAGATATACCGATAAAACTCTTGCTGTGCAGCCGGATAGAAAATCTGCTATTATTTTCTTATTGCTAATGTTAATTTTTGTTTACAATATACTTACCAAAAGTAGTATTATACACTAGTACTCAAACGGAGTTAAAACATCTGTATATAGTATGATAGGAGATGCAGGACTTCGAGAGGTATATGTTCGTTCGAGGCACCTATGACTACGGTTTTCGGCTCTGGACGAACTCGTGTTCACGCCTAAAAAGGATTAATTTTTTATTAATACAAATTGTTGTAATTTTGATATAATCCGAGCGACATTAAAAATATCGAAGAATAATAAAATTACATACTATCTTGTGTTCAGAGTTCCAATGGTGCTCTTTGTTGTAGGTTTTCGCTTAATTGCACATGAATATAGCAGGATTCAAGGTCTCACTATAGTCACTTAAGCGAAGCTGAGAAATCGCGACTGTTTGAGCCCAGATTATTAATCATGTGAAGAATTACAAATTTAGTTACGTTCGCGTTAAAGTATTTTATAACGGTGATTGTGTTTATAGATACAAATAATAAATTAGAAAGATATCCAATACCAATATTCTTCCTTTTTGTTTTCTGAAATGTAATAATGTCGTATCAACAGTTCGATAAAGAATTGCGACATAGTGACTGAATAAAATAATAAGAAATCTAAGTTATTGAGTACATTTTGTCCGTGTTAGGATGTTATAGTAGGTTTTCTAGTTACAGAGTGGCCTGCGTCCAGCAGTCTTGTGGGATGCACTCTGTGGGGTCGTAGTTATATATATATAATATATTATTGATATATTAACGATTTAACTAACTTATATTATATATATATATAGTATATTATATAATACATCAGTATAAATACTTAATTAGTACGTCATTTCAGTATTTACTAGTTATTTCACAATATATATATATATATATATATAAGAATCATATTTATTATATATATATGATATATATTAATTAGTAATAATATATATTATCATATATATAAGGTATAAAAATTGTATTATATTATATGTATATTTTATAAATTTTATATATATATATATTATAATTATATTATTATTATATTTATTAATATATATAGTATATTTATAATATTATATATAATATATAGTATTATATATATTATATATTATTAGTAGTATATATATTATATTTAATATATATATATCTTATCTACTTCGTTTTTTTATTGACTAAATCGATATCATTCTCTATCATTGCAACTGTGCTATCTATAGTTACGATTAGTGTTCCAATATATTTTCCCCGGGCGAATACAAAGCGTTGTTGCAGAGCTTCCTAAATAAGAGAATATTATATTAATATTTTGTTTAAAGTTTTAAAATGAAACAAAAATTTTAAATAATTTGGATTTTCACTTAAACTAATTAGAAAAGAAACAAAAAATGTTTAAAATTTGAACTTCGCCGGTACTAAAATTTTAAAATTAACATATATATATATATTATATATACTATATACTATTATATATTTATATACTATTTAGGTATAGATATATATATAATATATATTATATATATATATATATATAATATATATATAGCATATATATATATATATATTATATAATATTATACTATAATATAAAATATATATATTATATATATATATAATATATATATATATTATATATATATATATATAATAGAATATATATTATTCTGATCTAAGGCTTCGTTTTTTTATTGA
Source organism: Trachelipus rathkii (assembly GCA_015478945.1). NCBI lineage: Eukaryota > Metazoa > Arthropoda > Malacostraca > Isopoda > Trachelipodidae > Trachelipus > Trachelipus rathkii. The sequence continues at coordinate 33,441 of JABUQX010027987.1, forward strand.
CTAAAATCGATATCTTTTCTCTCATTGCAGTGCTGAAGTATCGATAAGTTACGATTAGTTTTCAATATTTTCACGTGGCGTATAGTCATTCAAGCGTATGAGTGCAAACTTTCTCTAAAAATATAAGAAGAATAATATATTAATTTTGTTAAAAAATAAAAGGGCACAACAAAAGTTTTAAATTTGGAGCCTTCCAGCCATATATTAGAAAAGAACAAAAAATGATTATAATTGTAAGCTTCGCGTTAAAAACTAAATTTAAAATTAACATATATATATATTTAAATATATAAATATATATATATATATATATATATATATTATATAGGTATATATATATAATATATATATATATATATAATATAATATATAATATAATGATATATAATATTATAGTATAATATATTATATAAATATTTTATTATATAATTAGAATGTAAGCGGATAGTGATTTCACTAACTCACGCGGATGCGGCATGCGGATCGCGCGATGCGGATATTGTGAATTTTCCATTATCCGCGGATGCGGATGCCGGATGGCGGCCTAGGTAAAAACTCACTATCCAGCGGATTGCGGAGATGCGGCATAGCGAATAGTTAAGTTTTTTAGAGCTTTACAGCCACGAGATACATATCACTACAACACGACACAAATAATATATATATATATATAATATATATATATATATATATATATATATATATATATTCTTTATATATATATATATATATATAATATATGTATATCATATATATATATATATGTAATATTATCATATATATATATAGATTATAATTATTATAAGGCACGTCTGGATTAGCCGGTCATATGGTAATTAAAAAACTATTATAATGCTACAACAGTAAAGAGCGGAATACATTTGCTGGAATGTCTAGCTTCCAATAGTTTTGGTCGCCTGGAAAGTGTAAAGAAAAAAAAAAAAAAAAAAAAAAAAAAAAAAAAAAAAAAAAAAAAAAAAATTATATTCTCAAAATACCTTACATATAGTCTACAGCGTAATAAGGAGATACATTTTTTGGAATCCTAGGTAAAATTTTCACAATAAGAAAATTTAAATAAACAAGATAAAAAATAAAAAAATTATTGTTAAATACTTATAGTAATATGATTATTGGGTTGTCTCGTTAAAATAAAGAACTTCTATTAAAATTTTTTGCTTTATTATGTTCATAAAATTAAGGGGCTCGAGCAGACGGGGAAAATAGGGGGGGACACGTTTTTCCATACCTCGTAGGGAAGGTGGCGGAGGAACCCCGCGACACCCAAAATACAAAGAGCGGGGGTTCCGGAGACCTCTCCCTTCGAGAGGGAAATCTGCTGCCGTTGCTCATCCACGTGGACTAGAGGAGTGATGACGTTGAAATACTGGCTGTCTTATAGATGCGCGTGATGGTAGGGTCACGATCTAGAGAAGTCCAGGGACTGAAGAAGACACACTATGATAGCTCCACGCTGGAATTTGATTTGCGAGGAAAGATATGTTTGAAGGAAAAGTGTGAATCGGTCATCGTTTGTACGAAGATTAGGTAGCTTTATCTGTTATGTTTAAGGTATTACGGGTATTTTTTGTTAATGTTAGTATTTTATTGTTTTTGTTAGTCGCACGTTACGAAAATGTATCCACAGCGAATTAACTAGAGGTGACGACGGTCCTCAGGAGTCATCTACCGCGGAAATAGGAATGTATTCCACTTACCATGGGTTCGACTTGAGTGCGGCGCGTTCAGGCAGCTCCATCATTAACCTCTAAGTCTGTGTCGATTAACACTGGCGGAAATGTGTGTTAGGGATGGTATGGTTGCTTGTTGTTGTACATATTAGTCTTAGTTCAGGGTAATGCTATTTAGCTTAATTAAGTGAAAACATTGTTACTTTATGCGTATATAGTGTAGTAAAGTAAAACTATTTTTTTTGTGCTTATGTTTATTTCCGAAAGAACTCGGAAATGTGGCTTGAATCAATAGATTAATAGATCAACAGGCATGGGCGGTGGATTTGGGAGGGAGGGAGGGTGGTTTGTTTTGTTTACGATTTACTTATTTACTTGCTTATAAACAGTAAACTATTCACTTTCTATATTTTGGAAAAAAATTTAGTGTTGCCAGATTTTGCAATTTATTTGTTGGAAGATTATGTATAGTATGTAAGGCTATGAGGTATTAAATTTATTTTTGGTTTGAATTTGCTTTATTAATGTAAAACCTTGTTACGTTTTTCTTTAGCATATTCGTGGATTGTATGATATATTAAACAAGTTATGATAATTTTTTTAAATATTACAGTTTGAAGGCCTAGTAAAGCTATCTTTTCTAAAAGAAATGCCCGACAAGGGTGTGATAGGGTTGCGATTTGTGTGCTAATGTTAGTTACTTTACTGTTTAAGTGGAGTTAATCGTTGAACAATATTCCTACAAAATGTGTGTTAG
>JABUQX010027988.1:0-5000 GCA_015478945.1 Trachelipus rathkii
GAAACTCGTTCCCCACCAAGCTATCATCACAGAATCCTCATGATGACATCTTTGGATATGTCCTACGTGTTTTGTTCCTTTCTTAGATAACGTAGCTTACGCCATATCGTTTTGTTTGATAAAACATTCCACGGTAAAAAAATTTTTTTAGTCCGGAACAATGTTTTCGTTAGCGCGCAAGCGCGTACTCGGCAATCAAAAGTTTAGACTTTTCTCTTCTACCTTTCTTTAGGGCATCTGTAAGTAAAAATGTCCGGTACGTTTTTTGGAAGACTTAATCATTGATCCTTTCTGACGATGAGAGACAAATTTTTTTTAGTTATCTACCTTTCAGATATGACGTTTTGTTTGCGAAAAGGATTTCGCTCAATTCTTGGTTTTAAGGCTTTGACAGACTGCGGTGTCCGAGCAAAACGTGGCCTACCACATTTATGGCGACCTTTCATATCACCAGTGTTCTCGTATAACTTTAGGGCACGATACACAAACAAACCACTTATGTCTACTATCGGTTGATCTTGAAAATGGTACTTTTCTGTCACACTTATGTAACGCTATAACAGCATTAGTTTTGTTTATTGACCCACTTCACAGTTACTTAGGAGCAACAGGCAAAAACAGTATCCAAGCTTAAAGTGTGAAGGTTTGACATTTTCATCACATTGGATATACTAATTTCTAACACGATTATCGCAACTCGCTTTTTACTTTTTTGGAGGTACTTCGTGATATATATATATATATATATATACAGAGCTGGGCGCGGGTATAATTTTTCGAGGTCCGTCATCGGCTATTCGGCTTTGCCACCTAACTAGTGCGTCGTCGGCTATCCGACTGCATTTTTGAAAACCTCAGTGCGGCTATTCGGCTATCCTACGGCGATACCGTTAAATTACAAAGTAAACTTTTGCGCGATAACGAAAGCATGCCTTTACATTTTAAACCTTTTATAAGATAGTAAAACAGATTTATTTAATTTTTTATAAATGGTTAACTCATAAATATTAACATACTTCATAGCTCATAGTCACTCTAGCCTCACTTAACTGGGGAATGACATCCTTATTGCTGGAATACTTATATTCCTTTAGGAAAAGAAAGGTCCTCGAAACCTTCCTCCTCACGGACGATCTCTGGCCTGAGTGATCCCCACCCCGCTGAAAGCACCTCTCCACACTGCTGACTAGAGGGGTATCTATATTTATAAATAGAATTCTAATCCATATCAATCCCATGCGTTGGGAAAAGGAACACTCGGATCTTCCTTGAGAGGCACCCACTCCTCCACTGGACTTTGCGTTGAACGATTTCCAATCCTGTGCGGCTTGCTCTGCGAACCAATACTCTAGAAAACATTCTACTGACTAGGAGGGCGTCTTGATTGTGGGTTCTTTTTCCTGTTGAGCTGGATAGCTGACGCTGCTTGCTGTCTCAGTGGGTTTGATGAGTCACCGCTATCTTCGCGGGTAAGTCCTGTCCCCGATCTCCTCCACCAAGTGTTCCAGGGCGCATGTCCTCTAGGCCTAAGGTGAAGGAGGGTGAAGGGCAGTGCCATAAGGAGATCCCTATTCTGAAAGAGGTGGCCAAACCTCTTTTCATAGCCACTGAGAAGGGCCTGTACTAGTGGCCTTGCATACACAAGATGAATATTTTCACTCTTCTCCTCAAGGCTGGTCTTCATCAACCAAAGTTGGGGTAGGAGGGTGCCCATGTATGCCCTTTTCTCCCCCTGAAGCATATCAAGACACTGCGCCACAGGTTGCATGACCAATGTGTACTCGTTCATGACCTGAAAGAGTGAAAATTAATATATTGCTTAGTTATGTAAGCATAATTGATTATTAATAAAAATACGGGAGCACGAGAGCGAGGTATCTGTATGGAATAGGGAGAATAGATCAAGAGTGAGGGTTGTACAGATGGACAATCTGAAGGGCGTTCTTGGCAGTTAGGAGATTGTATAAGAATGAGGAACGAGTTTACAGGGAACGGTCTTGCGGTAAGGGGAAAAGACTGACAAATTGATTGGGGATTTTTAAGAGGTTGGACATGTGGAAGGGAGAACACTCACATATTGGTAAGAAAGTGTATAAGAGCACATGTGAGAGTGTTTTCCTGTCGGACGACCGAAAAAAAAGGTGGATTATTCAGTAGAGATTGTTTACGAAAGTAGCGAATGGTGGTGTGCAGCAAGGCGATGGACAGGTACAGAACAGGGATAATGAGGGGTTCGGATGTGAGAGATTATAAATTAAGCAATCTTTATATACAAGATAAAAATCTTATCATATTCTATTGCTAATTTTAAAAATAGGTTTATTTACCTCGACGTCTACCTCTGTGAGAGGGGAACCTCCCTTGGGCTGCTTGATGAGGATGGTGTTTATGGCATCCATTTGGTTTCGACCTTAAAACCCTCCAAAGGACCATCACACTATCATATAGGGAGTTAATTAGAATATAAATAATAACTTATATAAAAATCAAAAGCTTATAAATGAACCTGTCTATAATTAATCGGCAACAATTTTTTACGCTAAATTTCTTTTTAATAGTAACACTACTACCTGTCACCAACAGGAAGTCTCAGTTCTTGCGACCAAACTGATCTGGTGGCCACCACTGGGCCCTGTTTCGAAGATTCCACAGGCCTGATCTTAGCAGGCCTCCTCCACTGGAGCCCCCCCTTGCTCCAGCCTGTATATCACCTCCACATCTGTTTCGCCCACACAGATGAGTGTTGAAGCACTGAAACAATAAAATTTTAATTCAAGAACATTTTAATGAAACCTAACAATCACGCAAATACTATATTACATTAATAAAGTTATTAACTATAATATTAGGTATCATTTAGCACTAGTTTTCGCGAATTCTAAGTACCTGCAGCGGTGTTGAGGCGGCAGACTTGGGTTGTCACCCTCGGCCCTCAGGAGCTCCTGGAGATCCACAATCTCCAAGTCAGGATAATCAGGGTCCATAGGAAGGTTCTCCTGGTCCTGGTTGGACTCACCAAAGGCGTTGAAGGCTGCCACGTAGTTGGTGCCATTGTCCGTAGTGGTGGCCTTCACCTTACCTGGATGCTAAACTCATGATGAATCTCTGTGATTAGTTTCCCCAGTAACTGGTGAGTTTGCCTTTCCTAAAGACAACAATTTTATTGTTTTAGTCTGTAAATTAAATAATATTTACACCTCATATGTTCTTATGGTTATGAGACTAAGGTATAAAATGACAAAATTTAACTTTTTAATTTTCTTAGATTCACCTCCCTGACCGCCAAAGTTGCATGGCACCTTTTGAGGTTGACCCGTCAATCCAGTGGAGCGTCCATCCCAAGAAAGGCACTATTGTGGCGTCCAACCGGCTGTAGTGGCCACCCACTTCTGGTGGAAGAGGTTGTTTATCAGTCGAGTCTTTCCCTTTTGCATCAGCTTTTCAATATCCCTGCTCAAAGTCCTCCTTGAGGTGGGATGAAACTCGGGATTAATGAGGTAAAACATCTCCTTCGTGTAAGGATCATCAGCTAAATTCAGTGCATCATGAATGAATAACCACCTAATGATGAAAAAGTAATTAAGTGAAATAAACAATAATTTTAAATTTTAATAAAAATTATTTTTTAAAACGTGAAACGCTAAGTCCGCTCATATACCTATTTAAGAAAAAATTGAGTTCAATAAAATAACTAATATTATGTTTCTGAATTTTTCACCTGTGTAAACCTTGTCTTGCTCTCGCTGGCTGACTTGACCTGAAGCTCTCATCCCAGAGTACAGCTGCGCTGCGAGACGCACTCTCTCCTTGTAACGGAGCGAACCGCGCTGCTAAGCCTTCAATGGCTGCATGAGAGGTGAGGGAGAAGCATTGTGCATCTTATACTAAAAATAATTACAAACTTAATACAAATTTTTTAAACTTTTCTTGATAACATTTGTAATAAAGTATCAAAGATCTTTATACAAAGTGTTAAAATCTTATACTACTTAATCCTAGCAACAATTAGTGTGTGATCGTATCTAAATTAATTAATTAATAATTATTTAAAACTTACAGTTGTAATGCTGCTTGAGGTGGGACCTTGTCTGGGTGCTGTAGGAAAGCCCCTTCTTCGCTGGCAGGATGTTTACACTTGGCAACACCAGTGTGAATCTTCCTAAGAGACACCCATCAACTTTCTCATCAGTCCTCAAAAAATTTTCAAAGATGAAAAACTGAAATATAATAGAAGGTTTTAATTTTTTGAATGACTATTTAATTAATATTTAAATGTTCAAGTCATAAAAATTCAAAAAAAGTTAATTTACTTAGATTTATTAAAGAGATTTAAATTTGTACTTTAAAGTCTTTACCTTATATGCTCTTTAGTCCTAGTCGTTACTATAATGGAGGCGGAGTTTTCTTACCTCTACAAGAGTGAGCAAATACGCTTTTCAACTCATTTGACGGCAAGTCCTCGTTGCCCTCTTGGCCTTGGTTTCCAGGATCCCTCGTCTCCTCACAATCAAGGGTTACAGTGACAGGATCAGTAAGAGATCTTTGGCTGTCCATGTCACAGCTCTCATTTAAAATGGGAGAGCTGCTCCTTAAGCTACTACTGGCAGCGGCTGAACTGCTCCAAAACTACCTTCTGGTCCTAGTCAGAAAAACTTATCCAGTATTTAATTTTTAATAATTCATGTTATACTTATTACAAATTATGTAATTAAATTTCAGTATCTGATAAATTAATAAATCTAATTAATATATATTATATATATAATATATATATATATAATTATATATATATATATATATACATAAGTATTATATATATAATAGAAGAGTATATAGATATATATATATATATAAATATATAATATATATATATATTATATATATAATATATATATATATATATTATATTAAATATATAATAAATTATATATAAAATAATATATATATATATAATATATAATAAACTATATAATATATAATATATATATATTATATATATA
>JABUQX010027988.1:15000-43081 GCA_015478945.1 Trachelipus rathkii
AACCGACCCAATTTTATTAATACTACGTATTGTATATCAACAAAATGTTTTTACTTAACAATGACTTATCGAACAATATTGGGCAAGTATGGCAGTAGTCTAAGTGCGATCATGGCCAATATTATATGGAATTTTTTGAATCCAGATCCTTCCACAGCCCCCTCTAATGTCCAAGGACAAGAGAAGAGATAATGTTGACGATGTCATGTTTTCCCTACATCCTTTTCCATTAATGATTTCCTTCAAATTAATAATTCGCACACCGGTTAGGCCTTTGCTCCAGACCTTTTTTTTTTTTTTAAATTATTCTATTTTTAAGTTTTTCTTTCGCTTCCAGTATCCTCAGAAAAAAGGTTGAAGAATGTAAAAAAATTCATTAAATTAAGAAAAACAAAAAACAAAAATGGCGTCAAAGTTGGAATGGACGTAAAAAGTCCATCGCGTAGTCGCGCGTGGGTAACCAAAAATTGGCCTTAAACATAGAAAATGGCCATAAAAAGTGTTGTTTTCCTTCAGTATTGAATAAAAAGTATAAACATTAATTTATTTATTTATTTTATATTTTATATTTTTATGATTTTTTATATTGAATTTATTTTTTTCAATTTTGATGAGAAATTTATGTTAAAGTTTATTGCATATATTTTTGAATTAAATTGTTAATTTTTATTAATTTTTACAAATTAAAATATTCAATTCGAAAGAAAGTGTTCCACCAAATTTACTTTTATTTTGAAAAAGTGGACCAAAGAGAGTGATAAACACTATTTACAAACTTTTTAAAAATGTACATTTTTATATCTTGAGAATAATGTTTTTCCTTATCTTTTATATGACTGACTTGTAATTTATTTGTAGTTATCTGACTCATCATCTTCTGATGACGAATTAGCTGGTTTGATAAGCAAGCGATTGAAAATGTCTTCCAGTACCCCAAGAAAGTGTAACCGAAAGGCAAGAATTCAAAAAGGCACGTTTTCTGTAAGTAATATAGAAAGTGTTCAAAAGTTTTTCTTCTAAAATTACTTGTGATTGATCATTTGAATTTACCAAGCCTTTTTTTTATACAAATGCAGCACCTCAGAACCGTCAACAACCCATATTGTGTCCCAAAAACAAGCTATACCTTTAAGCCTCATAGCTTCTTCACACAGGTCTTCAGAATCACCAATAAAGATTCTGGTTAAATACGATTATGTAAGTATTTGATATAATGTAGTCTAAACGTTTCTATTGCATTCACTTCCATATAAAAGTATTTATAAAATCTTCTCTTTCAGAATAAAACAACGACAACAGCTGGTTCTTCGCAACCATCAACATCTGGTGAAGCATCTTCTGAAGCATCAACATCTGGTGAAGCAGCTGCTGAAGCATCAACATCTGGTGAAGCAGCTAGTACAGTGCGGCGGTGTTAGACAGACACAGAGAAGGAGGAAATTTGGTAAAGTCACTATAGATGAGGCACTGGATGAATCCCTTGATCAAGAGAACATTTATGAATCTGATACCTTATCAGAGTGGGATGATGATGAGGACCGTATATATAGACTGCCACAGGAAGATGAAAGTGAGGAAGAGAGCGAGGAAGAAGACCTTGAACCGTCTGATGATGGTGATGAAAATTGTTTGAGAGCAAAAACTGGGCACTTGTAGTCGACCCTTGAAATACCATCGGCAAGGACAAGAGCCAGAAACATTGTTACACAACCATCAAAGTTCAACTGTAAAGCGGCAGATGCGACGACCATCATACAATGTTTTGACGCATATATTAAGCAATATTGTAGAGCATATAATCGAAAAAACAAATAAATTTGCTCAAGAATTCATTGAAGAACATGATGTAAAGGATAAGCAGTTGTATCAGCCTACAGACTTCATTGAATTACGGTCTTTCTTTGGGATTTTGATAGCGATGGGGGTTTACTCTGACACGAAACAGGATTTGGAAAGCCTGTGGAGTGAAATGCCGGGAAAGAGTATATATAGGACGGGAATGTCTTTGAGGAGATTCAGAGCAATGTTGACATTACTTCGCTTTAATGATAGGAAAGAGAGAAAAGAAAGAGAAAGAGCAGGGCAGGCGAATCCCGACAAATCAGAACCACTGAGGGAGGTGTTTGACATGCTAGACAACATTCTAAAAGAAAATTACACACCGGGTTCATACTTATGCATAGACGAAATGCTATGCTTATTTAGGGGCAATGCATTCTTTAGGGTGTATATAAAATAAAAACCCCGTAAATATGGCCTGCTCCTTAGAATGTTGTCGGACTGCGATACCGGCCTTATCCTTCAATTGTTGCCCTATAGTGGGAAAGTAGGTGACACACCATCTAAAAATTCTGAGGAGATTGTCTTGCACCTGACAAGACTTTACTACCACACAAATAGAAATGTAACGACAGACCGGTATTACACCTCGGTCCCCTAGGCAATCCAACTTTATAACCAAGGGCTTACCATGGTGGGCGCCATCAATAGCGCAAGAAAGCACTTACCCGAAGACCTAAAGGAAGTGAGAGGCCGGCAGTTATTTTCAACCAAATTTGCCATGTCAAAGAGGCCAACAGCAGGGGCCAATGTGCCAATAATGATTGCGTCGTATCTTGCTAAACTAAAGCCTCCCAAAAATGTCATGATGTTATCAACGATGCACACAACATTCGAAATCTCAGACACATATAAAGGGAGACCAAATTCCAAGGCAAGGCCAAAGGTCATCGAATTTTATAATTCGACAATGGGGGCGGTTGACATGGATGACCAAATGGTCAGAAGATTTTCTTGTAAAAGACCTACACTGCGCTGGAGCTTGTCCAGGTTTTTCTCCATCATTGACATTTGCGCCCTGAACAGTTTCATACTGTACAGTAAAAAAGTTGCCGCAACCTTACAGGCGTTGAAAAAAAGAAAGCATGCAGTTAGACAAAACGTTTATAAAACGTTAACCATGGAACTGATAAGCCCACATGCATACCGACGGTACCAAACTAACCCCAGGCTCAGTTTGGAAATCAAGGATTCAATTACCAAATGTTTCCCTGATGCTCCACCACCACCACAACCACAACAGGGGGTGCCTCAGGGGGATGTAGTGAGACGAGGCTGCAGCAAATGCCAAAAAGCAAAGGTCAAACCGGTGCCGAAGGTATCAAAGGTGTGCAAATTATGCCAGAAATACCTTTGTAAAAATCACTATGAAGAGGCAGATTGTGTGCTCAGGAGGTTGCTCATTTTAAAGTTCGATTTCCTAGTAGACCCGTTTTAACTCCCGAAAGGAAAGGTGCACCACCTAACCTACCTATAAAAGGATAGTATATATATATTATTTAAATATATTATATATATATATATATACTATATATATATATATATATATATATTATATATATATTATATAAATATATTAATATATAGATATAATATATATATTATATTATTATATATATTTATGTATAGAGTTTTTTTTTTGTAAATTTAAATATTTTTGAGTTCGGATTTCCTAGTGACCCTCGTGTAACTCCCAAAAGGGAAAAAGGTCACGTTAACCTAACCTAACCTATAAAAAGAAGTTTTTATATATATATATATAATATATATATAATATATATATATATATAAATATATATAATATATATATAATATAATATATATGGCTTAAACTTAAGTTCTGTCGGACTTCGATTTCGGATGATTATCGATACGATATCTATCGAGTATCGATATCGACATCAAAGATCTATCGATATATATATAGTATATAATATATATATATAATATAAGTAAATAATATATATTATAATAATATAGTATAATATATATATATATATATATATATAATAGTATATAGTAAAGCTATTTGGGAATAAAAAATATTATTGGAACTTTCAAAAATATAGAATATATATTATTCCCAAATAATTCTCAAGACTTTGGAGCTGTGAGGTGTGTTCGTTTTTTTTGTGAACGAATATGAATTTAAGTTTTTCGAAAGTTAAATTTCCTTTTTGCAAAGGAAAAAGTTTTTTATTTTTATTGTAGTACTAAAAACGTAAAGTATGGCCTCAGCGTAAACAATAAATGAGATAAGTTGGCGTTCAAAAGTTAACTATAAATAGGTTGAGGTTTTAAAAAAAAAAAACAGTTTTTGTAATTTTTGTAGTCGATTAAAGGAAACAAACATCTACCCCGGGTATTTTGGCGTTATTTATGTGAAGCTATAGCAAGGAATTATCCATAAGTCGCGAGTTGATTATTTATCAAGCTTAAATATTATATTAATTTTTTACTGTAAAGACAGACTATCTAAGCTTACCGTCTAGGTTTACAGGTAACGACAACCATCTAGTTTAGGTCTATTTTTTCGCAAACGACAATCCATCTAGTTGAGGCTAAAGTTTTTCGGCAACAAAATCCATCTAGGTTAGTCTAAGTCTACCGTCAAGACGATCCGGTCCAAGATAGGTCGTACTTGTACGGCTTTTTAAGTCTAGTTTATGATAAAGTTTTGTTAGGTACACAGATTTCATTATATATAATATATATATAAGATTATATAATATATATTATATATATTTTATATATATATATATATATATATATATATATATATATAATAGTATATCGAATATGAAATTTTTAGATCGATATCGATATTATTATTCGATTATAATCGAAATCGGAAGGTCAGAAAGAAACTTGTTTTACCATATATATATATATATATATATATATAGTAATATATATAATATATATATATATATATATATATATATATAATATGATATATATAATATATATACTATATATATATGGAAAGAGTATTTTTTGCTAAAGTAAAGATTTTTTTTATTCACTAGTGTTTTCTAACCCAATATTGAACATTTTGAAGTAATTAGTTGTGTAAAAAAAAAAAAAAAAAAAAAAATTAGCCAATATTCATGAAAAAAAAATTTCAAACCACAATACTTTAGGCTTTATTCGTAAAAAATATTACGAATATGTCGAATGCTTAATATAAAATTTCCATTCAGATTGGTATACTTGGCTTTTTATAGCGAATGATAGAGTACCGTATGGAAAAATTTGTTAAAATATACAAGCAATTTTCAAAAATTTATTAAAAATAATATTAACAAACATAATATTTAAAATATTGGCTAAAACAACTAAGAAAGGACATAATTACATAATGGCCATGCTAAAAGTTCCAAAAAATATTGAAAACCGAAATGTTTACTAAAAATGTGGATGGACCAAAAAGGTCCAACGCATGGATGGACGTATAACTGATCGACGCGTAGTCGCTAGGGTTAATAATTTAACTCCTTCTATCAAATTTACTTACGAAACACATGTTGATGGATGCATTCCTTTTTTGGACATTCTAATTATGCAAACAGGTACTTCTTTATCTTTTAAAGTGTATTGCAAGCCAACACATACTAATCAATTGCTCCATTATTTTTCTTCTCATCCTCTTCACATTAAAAATAATGTTATTTTTTACATGTTTTTGAGATCGTTCAATTATTGTGATCCTCCATATTTGAAAAACAAGAAGAAGTTTATTTTATCTTCGAACATTTAGAAACTTGCCTATCCAGAAAAAATTTAGATTCATCAAGAAGTACTAACAGGCTTATTCTAGCTTTTTTGGGATTGGGGAAAAATGACTAGACAGAGTAATAAGAAGTATGAATAGGAATGAAAGGAAAAAAGTTTTGGAATCAATGGAAAAGTTATAAATGTGAGCTATGTTTTTGGTAATACTAGTTTTATAAATTTGTGAAAAGACTGGATATAGCATGCTGTATTGAAGGTAACTTATTTTACTAAGAACAGAGGTGAAGACCCCTGAAGGTCCGATTAGGAACAACAAGACTGGTTGAGTTTAAAAGAGGAAAGTGACCAAAATGCCATTTTAGATATCTATCACAGAATGAGCACACTCTTTCGATTGGGAAGGGCACACTTTTTTCTTTAATTCAAAGGATAAAAATCTAAATCAATATTTAGTCTTTTTTTTCATTTCAACGTAAATCTAATTTTTAATATTCGAAGGAACAAAGTGAACCGGTTATAGCTCAAGAAGATAATCTGAAAAAATTAAATATTTATCCATCAAAAAATAATTTATTGTGAAGTAATTTTATGTTGCATCTGTTAATTTGCTTTCATTTTTTATATCTTCATATTTGTAATTTTATATTTGTCAAAATTAATTTTTTTGTATTAAGTTCAGAGGAGGAGACGTTGTACTAAGTTTCGAAACGTAAACTACTGTTTAATTTTTTAATTATTTTGATTTCCCTGTTAGGTTCTAAGTGGTTTTAAAATTGTTTTCTTACATTTTAAGAGTTTGAGCTGTTTTTAAAACTCTCTAAAGATTTTTGCATATATATAATATATAATATATTATATATATATATATATATATATATAATATATATATATATTATAATATATATATATAATATAATAATATTAATATATATTCAAAAGAAAGTCGAACAAAATGTAACGGACTAAAAAAGTAACGGAGGAAAAAATGAAGTTATTCAGTGTGGTACATGAAAGAAAAAGTAACGAGTCCGTTAATCCGTTACTCAAAAAACTAATTTGTTAGTAAACGACTCGGTGCCCACCTCTCCCTCTCTCTCTCTCTATATAATATATATATATATAATATATATATATACATATATATATATATATATATATATATATATATATATATATATATTATATATATATTATAATATATATAATATATATAATATATATATACAAGCGAGTAGATGAGCATTATTTAATTAAACATAGAATTAAATCACTCACCCCTCGGTACACATATTAAAAATGGTGGAAGGTGTATTCAAAAGATATGGATGATATCTTATTAATAGTCTTACTGGATATTATAGTGTCACAGATCGATAAAACAGATAATTGTTTATTTTGTAAAATAAATAAGGACTGGGCCACAGACCCTTTAAATACATTTTCGTGGATACTCAAATTTCAAATATTATATTTATTAGAATGAGACTTGCACAGGGGCGAGTGCGATAATGCCTCGATATACTGTGCTAGATTGTTAGTATCACCATCCTGCGATTAATTTTATATCTTATTATTTCCACTGGTGATCAACATAACGATCCAAAATGACACTGTTTACAAGGAGATCTTTCTTTATGAAGAATATTTAGTTATTAGAAAAACACGCTTTAATTTTAAGATATAAAAAATAATATATTTAAGAGTCATACAAAGATGTAGCCCAGGACACTTGTTAACGGCTCTGATGTCTTGGCCTCACGTGCCGTCTTCCCTTCCTCCGGTCTCTAATTGAACCGGGCAGAACAAGATATTCTTTGCTGTTTTAAGTGTTGAAATAACATAAAAAAGAAAAAAATTATGTGTAATCTTATAATATGTAGGCAACTTTACCGTACATAAAGAATTACACATAAAGGTCTGAGCTGCTTTTTGTTTCTACTCTCATTAATAAATAGTTTTTGGCCGTCCAAAGAGTTTTCTCCTAGCTTTACAATACAATAAAGAGGATACCAAGCATTATTTTATTAGTACTAGACTGTAGCCTACATTTGGTGATTTCCCGGTTAAAGCAAGGATACCCAGCCTTCAAGTATAATAAATACATTTTTTTTTTTAAAGTTAACAGAAATATTCCGTTTAGAATTATTTCTCTTTACGAGAAGACAAATTCCCAACTTTTTTTGTTTAAAAGCCTAGATCGCCTGCCTTTAGACCTGCAGCCTCTCGTGATGACGTCATAGGTCTTTGAGAGTGCAGATGTTAGCTCGTCCTCTCACACACAGAGTACTTCGAACGAAATTATTATTATACTCGTTATTTCAGATAATTTTTAAATATGATTTCATATTAATTCGAAAATTAATATTTATTAAAACATTATAAAAATAATTTTAAACAGATAGATCTTTCTAATACCACATAAAAAAATTTCGTATGAATAACTAATTATTAATTAATTTATAATATATATATATATAGTATATATATAATATATATATATAATATATATATATATATATATAATATATTATATATATATATAGTATAATATATATATATATATATATATCATATATTATAATATTTAAATCAAGGAACCTTTCCTACTCTAAGTAGTTAAAATCGAATAAATAAAATTACAAATCATGTTAATAAGGAGATCTCCAGCATGTAAATTTACCCATAGACTCAAGGTCTTTACAAAGTTTATTATCCTAGAAAATAATTACAACTTTCCTTTCTATAAAAAGGAAATTTTTATTACCAAGTTTCACGGAAAATCGTTCAAAGCCCGTGTTACAAATATATCTTCGTTACACATTTTATTTACAAGTTCAACCTTCTTACCCTCCCGATTCTGGGGGAATGGGAGTGAGAATGATATGGGAAAGCCCTCATCCTCTTTCGCTATACATGCATTTCTCTGACTTACTTTTAGGAAACTACGAGAGTCTTCCTTTAAATGCGTATCTGTAAATTTTCCTATGTCAACAAAATAAATCTATTCACTTTTAATACTTATAACATTATTATGCTGCCGAGTCTAATATATTTTACTTAATTTTAATAACACAAAATAATTATAAGATTGAATTTGCACTTACAAAAAATACTTTCGATGCTGAAAATAAACCATTTGGGAATGGAGAGCTTTGAAAGACAGACGATTTTGCTCTTTAGCTTGTCTCAACATAGAGGCGACTTTGAATATTTTTGGGTATTCGGTGTTAGGCCTTTTGATTCTCCATAAATTTCTTTCGGTCTCCTTTTCCTTATTGTGAGACTTTTATAGGTTTTATTGTTGTTGTTATTTGTTTTTTTTAGGCTTCGGTAGGTTCTTGAATTTCAACATTTAACGAGAGCTGATTTCACGGAAAGTGCTTTTGAAGGATTATCAGTGGTGGGGAGCTGCTTCTCTCTACCCATCCCCGCATATACTAGCAGGTCGAAAGCTTTCTTTGTATCGGAATTCTTGGAAGATCTTTTTTTTTTTTTGGCAAAAAGCACGTGTTGATATTGTTTTTCTTTTTTTTTTTGGAGGTAACTTCTTTTTCTATTTCTTTTTTATAAATAGAAAATTTCTTCACGTACAAGAATAAGGCTTCATTATTATTAAATAAACCACGATACTTATTTATTCTTAAACACTATGTTAAAAATATTTTTCACTGGGTTAGATAATCCTAGCCACTGTTCATTATCACCCCGTCATTTATTATTATTATTATTTGACCATTTTTATCAGACAGGTTGATATTTGCAAGTCACGCTTCTTGGAGCTCCACTTATATGACTTGCGTTCGATGTTCACTCTGGGGTCACCACTTATATGTACAGCGAGTAGATGAGGTCTTTAATTAATTAAACATAGAATTAATCACTCACCCCTCTGGTACAATAATTAATATGAAGGGGAAGGTGTATTCAAAAGATTTGGATGTTATTTTTTTATTAATAGTCTTACTGATATTATAGTTGTCACAGATCATAACAGATAATTTTTATTTTGTATAACAAATAAGGACTGGGCCACAGACCCTTTGAATACATTTTCGTGAATACTCAAATCTCAATATTATATTTATTAGAATGACTTGCACAGGGGCGAGTGCGATAATGCCTCGATATACTGTGCTAGATGTTATTCACCATCCGTCTATCAATTTTTATAGATGCTTTATTTATTTCACTGGTGATCAAACATAAGCGATCAAAATGACACTTACAAGAGATCTTCTTTATAAGAACACCTAGATACACATAGAATGCTAATAGAATCTTTGATATGAAAATAATATATTTAGAATGTGCCAGGGCTACGCCCTGGGCACTTGTTAACGGCTCTGATGTCTTGGCCTCACTGCTGTCTTCCCTTCCTCGGTCTCATATTGAACCGGGCAGGAACAAGATATTCTATTGGCTGTTTTAATTTGAAATAACATAAAAAAGAATAAAAATAGTTATGTGTAATCTAATATGTAAGCAACTTTACCGTACATAAAGAATACACATAAAGGTTGGAGCTGCTTTGTTTCTACTCTCATAATAATAGCTTTGCTCCAAAAGAGTTCTTCTAGCCTTTAAACAATTACAATAAACGAGAAAACGAGTATACCTCTTATATACTTTCCCTAGATAAGTATATATATACACATATATAATTTTTACTATTTCATATTTATTCTTTATATATAAATAATATATATATATATATATATATATATAATATATATATAAACTTGGAACAGAGATGGATAACGATTTGAAAAATCGGAAAGCTACTCAACTTTCAAATGAATTATGGCAGAAAGCAGAGGAAGACACCATTGAAGCTGGAAACCTCACTGAAACACCGTCTCTTTCAGTATTAAGGATGAAACACGAAATTAACAAAGAATGCGAACTTCATGAAGATGATATTTTGGCTGTTAATGAGCTCTGTAATATTTTACCTGAACAGGAAAAATCAAAAAATATATAATTAAAAGGTTTTATTCATAGAATATCTATTGTTCCTATTGGTGTGTTCCTTGCTTACGAGGATCAATTTTAAATATAGATTGGCAATGGAAAAAAATTTATTGACGCAACTGGCAGTCTTGTTAAATCCCTAAATTCCTGCTCAGAAAAAAAACTATTCTTTATTACACTGCAATTACCAGGAAAGAACTACCTTTAACATCAAGAGTTCAATCTAAACACAATTTCGAAGAAATTTCATT
Organism: Trachelipus rathkii; assembly: GCA_015478945.1. NCBI lineage: Eukaryota > Metazoa > Arthropoda > Malacostraca > Isopoda > Trachelipodidae > Trachelipus > Trachelipus rathkii. The sequence continues at coordinate 25,797 of JABUQX010027988.1, forward strand.
ATTCTTCAATGATATAATAAATAAAGCTAAATCTATTTCAAATAAAACATACCTACCGAAAATCATAACTGTTGATAACAGTAAAGCTAATATTGCGGCAGCTATAAAAGTTTTCAATAATGATACGATGTCAAACATTAATAAAGCATATGAAATGGAAGTAAATAAATCATCAAAAATTAACAGTTATTCATTTTATTTGTACTGCACATTAAATTAACCAAATAATTAGACTTGCTTAAACAAAACAAAGCAATGAAAGACATTGTAAAGAAAGCAGAACTGTCAATTATCAAGAACGATAAAATTGATGAGCAAGAACAAATTTTTAAAGCTTTAATAACAATTTTAAGTTATAGATATACTTGCATGGCAACGGAAAAAGCTCAGAAATTTATTGAATCATATATTAAAAATTGAAAACCACGTTACAAGAGAGTGAATTCGCAGAGACATTCGAACAAATTTATACAGAAATACAAGAAACTGAAAAGGAAACGTTATTTATTTTTAGTAAGATAAGCAAAATACAAAACGAAATAAGTATATAAGTTCAGAATTTTAAAAATGTAAACCAGAACAAATACTTTAATCCAAATTTCATATCATACTTCATGAAATATTGCGTGCCTATTTGGCCACCATGGTCAAATACACTAGTTAGACAAACAAAACGTTAAGGAAAAATAAAATACTGAGTTTCACAAATGCTACAACCTACTTTTGGCCATCAAAAAGAATACGTCTTTGATAAAGATCAAAGGTTTAAAATTGCTAGATTTATTGAAACCTCCGAAAAATTCATAAAAGGTAAATTGAAGGAGTTTAACTTTTGGTGAAAACACAAAATAAACAATAAAAATAAAAACTGCAGCATCAAAATCTCTTTGAAAAATAAAGAAACTAAAAAGACTAACCAATGTGAAGGAAAAAAAGAAACATGCGAAACTGCAACTAGTCACAATAAACGGCATAGTAATATCACAAAACTTGATTCATTAACCGACTTAAATTTATCATTTGAAAGTGTGAGGAGATGTGGAGAAGAAATAGTAAATCAACAGATCTTGAAAAAACAAAAAGATCTTTAAAAATGCAAGCAAAACAGTTAACAATTGAAAAAAATAAATGAACAAAATTCAAAAGGCATAGAATGTAAAAGATAAAATTAGTTTGACTGAAAATTATACAGAAACGAAGATCGAAATAAGAAGAAAAAGAAACTAAAAAAAAAAGAGGAAAAAATAAAACTCAAATAAATACTGAAAAATTTGAAAAAATAAATCTAGAATCACAAGCACCAAGCGAATGTTTAGACGATGAAGTAATTGACAACAGTATAGAATTTGAATTAATTAAAGCAAACAAGACCAAGAAACGAAACGAGACATAATTGGTTATTTTCCAACTCGCTACAAGATAAATTTATACTATAAAACAACTACCATGCGTTGATGACTGTGTCATCAACGAACGCTCGTGTGCGCCAGCCTACGGCTCGCACAAGTGTATGTGAATATAAAAAGCAGGTTAGGGCAATAGGGGGTAGGGTGAATAAAACCTCCTCTTTCAAAGTTCCATAATCTTTGGTTCTACTTAAGATTTGAATAAAATTTAAAGATTCATTTTAAAGGGGAATAATTATCAAAAAGTATAGAATGAAAAAAAAAGAAATTAAAATTAAAAACGTTCGTCTTGAAATAAAATAAAGTTAAATAGAATGAAGATACCGTTAATCTATTCAAACTATTAAAATTTTGAAAACTGGCCCCTTTTTCGATAAAATTTTAGTGTAATTTCGTTCAAATCATTATTTATATAACATTCTAAACTTGTCTAATCCTTTAACTTAAATTTTGTAAGAAAGCATTACTCTTAACACTTTTTCATTACATTTTTTACTGATAATGCCCAATAGTTATTTCACTTCGATAGGCCCCTCGTAATCGAAAACCGCTAAAGATAAACTCTCAAAAGTTCATTGTTATTTATATGACTAAAATCTTTAACGTATTAAAATTTGAGACAAATCTGTTGAGGACACTTCTCCTGAACCCTTGAATCTTTCAAATTTTCCAAGGAATACTGCATATAGCATTCTGCTTATTTTACCTTCATTTTTTAGCCTTAATGTAAAATATTTCTATTATAATAATAATGATTCGATTTTGAATGTTAGTAAAATGAATATTACTTTCTTTTTAAAAGTGTTGCTGCCATTTTTTAGGTAACTTTGAACTTATCAATCATTTTCGAAGAAAAAAATTATCAAACAACATTCCTTACTATATATAAAAAAAAAAAAAGTACCAACACCATGGATCAGAAATTTGTCAATTCTATAATAATAATAATAATAATAATAATAATAATAATAATAATAATAATAATAATAATAATAATAATAATAATAAAAACTATAGAAAAAGAATGAAAAGTCACTTTAATTGATAGTAATGAAAATCAGAACTTGTACTGCAGATGAAAACAGAAATTAGTTAGAAGAAATTCAGAGTCACTCCGTGAAGAGACGGTCCATACTTTTATTTGTTCAAAAAGATGCCGAAAGGAACTGTATATATTTTAAGAATGAAAGGTGATAGAATTATTAATCGATTTTAAATAGAATGCGTCGGGATATGTTAACTTTAAAATATAATAATACAGTCATGTCTTGGGTTCAATTGTTTAAGTAAGAAAATCTTCATAAAAGAGTATAAGTTAAATTTTCAACGCATTATTGACGCTACTAGGTTTGACTAGTTTCAGTAATACTGAATAGCTTACAGGTAAAAAAATATCTTAATACCAGGTTTGTGGAATCGAATATAGACCGGATTCATGGAGTCGGTAAATTAAGGTGGGTCGGAATCTGAATCGTATTAGGTCTACTCGGAAGAGGGATCGCAATCCGAGTCTGGTTTGAAAGTTGCATTTTCTTAAATAGTTGTAACCTGAGCCTGGTTTTGGAGGGAGTCGGGGTCGTAATTTCTCCAACAAAGAGTTGGGAGGGAAGTAAAGAGATATTCTAGGTAAGAAAACCATCTACGAAAACATGGTCTTTCAGTAATTGATGGTGTTTACAACAAAGCTTTGTGCCAATTTCCGATTTCAACGAAAAGTTTGAACAGGCATCTCTAGAAAAACTTCACAGACGGGGGAAAAAAATCAGCTTTAATTGATAGATAATCAACAAAGTTTAAAAGTTTCGTCAAATAATCTAAGGTATATTTAAAAATCTATCGAAGAAGAAACTCAAAAAGTCTGCTCCAATAATATATTATGGCTTGGATATCAAAATATGCTAATCTAAACAAACCCTCAAGTGTTATGTTTGCCGTCATTTTTGTTTTATGTATCAGATGAGAATCATGTAAGTAAAAACAATGTGCGAAGTGATAAACTTAAAAACAATTAAAAAAATGAAATTTATGAAGGAAAAGTAACTAAAAGTAATCCAATTAGTGAGATTACACCAAGAGAGATAGATATCTGCATTTGAAAATCGTACATAACTAAAAATTGTTATTAAACAAATGAATTTATTGGGACAAAAAAAATGAGTTAGAAACAAAAAATGATTTTTAACTCTTGCATAATGCGTAATATTTTAACTGCTTTGATATGCACTCGAAACACTCTTGGGTCTTGTTCAATGAGATTTATGTTAATTTGAAAGGGCTGAATGTTTTGTCAATAAAACGGTTATTTAGTTTTATATAATAAACCATGGAGATGCAATGATGGAATTATCTGAAAATTTGTTTGAATTAATTTAAATGTTTATAAAATGAGGAAATCTAAAGATATTAAATGTATACAAAAAGTAGGAATTAAAACAAGTTAAACGAAATCTAGTCTGAAAAACGGAAAAATCACATTTTCACATAAAAAGCAGGATTGCCGACCACATGGGTCACACTGCTGATGTGAATTCAAGTATTCATGTGGATTTCGAAGCATAAGGGACTCATTTAGAACCAGTTTCCCATTCAGTAACTATGAAGCATCCGAAATTTGGGACCTTGCATTTCAGCAGGATCACCAAATCTTAAATGACAGTTTTTCAAAATTAAATTGAAACTCTTTTAATCAATAAATGAGAGCAGAATTATGGTCTTTATTTATAAAGTATTCTTCCATCCCTTAACAACGCTTCATCTTCTCTTCGACTTCACAATTTAAATACCTAACAAATCTCAAAAAAACACCACCAAAAATAACTAAAATTTAAATTTTTGTCCTTATTACGTAGTTCTTGTTCTTCTTCTAAGTGTCTGGAAGTGTCGGTATGTCCTCTTACTATATTTAACCAATTTTATTTATTAATTTTTGTCCCTTTCATTTTACTTGTATATTCAATATCTGATTATTATTTTACTTATAACTCATTCCGACATTAACTCATCATTTGCTATAGCTTGGCATGCGCATATTACTTATCGATCGATTTATATCTTATCAGCTCTCAAATATTATTTATAACGTTTTCCCCTTGGTTTGTTTTATTTTTTAGTTTACTAATGATGGATTATAGCCTAAAGGAATCCGAAACGTCTGAAATATATAATTAAAGATAATAAATGAATACTCATGGCTGGAATTTTGTTAGCGGTATTTGACCTTAAGTATTATTATTATTATTATTATTATTATTATTATTATTTTATTTTATATTATATATTATATATATATATATATATATATATATATATATATATATATATATATATATATATATATATATATATATATATATATATAATTTTATTTTCCTTTTTCAGAGTTAATATGTAGCAGATATCTTTTGACAAAATATCGATTAGACAAACTTTAAGACATTTGTTGTTCGCATCCTTACAGTCTTATCCATATTTGTACTTTTCAAGATATATTCCTTTTATATTAGGGTCTAAGTTCTTAATTAATATTGTTTAAGGTTATATAATTATAAAGGTTCTTAGTGTTACCAGTCATAAAAAAGATAACTAATAATTTAGGATCCAATCTGGGGAGTCAATATACTGAATAAATCTCTTAGAAGTCTATTTGGTTTTCAATAGTTATCCTCGTCTCGGTTAATATTTCATTCGATACTCAATCCAAGCCTATGTTTCTAAATCGAGAATTGAAAATGCTTTATGTTCGAGGTATGACTTGTTCAGTTTTGCATAATAACCGAGACGTTTTTTTACGATCCTTTGCGCTCGAAACCTGAGCTTCCTTCACTGCAATATTCTTGAGAAATCTGCTAATTATTGTATGTAACTCCATTTATATCCTAATATCAGAAGACCAAGCTTAAAATTAGGAAAGCTTATGGAGGCGGTACAACTAAAGGTACGCTTTTGTACAATATTCAATTATAGTAATTAGTTATTATAGTCCTTGATATAACCAACTGGATAAAATTTACATCAATTAAGGTTATATTCATATAAAATTTGTGTAAAAGTCAACGAATACGTATATCCAAAAATAAATATATTTTTTGTATGTATGTATGTATATATATTGACTGATTTGTGATAAAACCCAAAGATAGTTCTCTAAGGAATTCCCTTTCAAACTAAGGTCAACGATCCGTGATGACATAATGGCAAGCAGATTCTAGAGATCTATTGTAAGAAAGCGTAAGAGACTGATTTTGCAGTGGTTCTGAAGAGGAAAAGCTTCCACCCATCTTGTATTTCGATCTATACAAGTTAGAAGATATCGAAATGCTGCTGAAGACTCTTGAATTGCAGCTATCGGAGGTAAGGATCCGACAATGTCAATGTGTACAGTTTCAAAGCGCTTGGAAGAAATTTCTAATGGGATAATAGGTTGCCTTGTATGACGATGAATCTTGAAACTTTGACATTGGTGGCAAGATTGAGTCCATACACGAACATCTTTATCAAAATTGGGACAAAAATAGCGCGTCTTCACTAATGGAAGAGAAGCTTTGACACCTGGATGAGACATAGTATGGAGATCTTGAAAAATTTGTTCACGATTCTGCTTGAGAAGAAACGGACGAGGATGAGTAGTAGTAGTTTCACACCAAATTTGAAGATTGTCAAAGTGGAAATACATGAAGTTTCGACTTGTAAGTTTGCAATTCTTCGTCAGTTGCTTGTGATCATGCTAAAGCAGGAAGATCAACTACGACGTTATCTGAACCTTTAATATATACGGTATGTCTGAAGAGACGTATTCCAAGATGATGGAAAGATGTCTTTGCTGGGTTTCTGCTATAAAAAGCGGAAACAAAAGGTTTATAATCCGTACATAGGACATTTCTACATTCATAAAAATGCTAAAAATGTACAGCAAAATATGCTGCTTAAAGTTCTCTATCGAAGGCGGAATATCATCTTTGTTCTATAGTTAATTTTTTTACTGTAAAAATCGATAGGTATTGGTTGACCACCATTAATCATCTGATGTAGTGCAGCTCCGATGGCGACTTGAGAAACGTCAGTGACCAATTGATTGGAGACGAGTGACATCTGAATGAGAGAAATAGAGAGATGCTGCGTCAGCTATAGCAATTTTAACTTCTTGAAATGCTTTAGAGCCTTCAGGAGACCAAGAAAGAGAACTAGACTTTTTAGGACAATTCCGAAAGAGGATAAACTAAATTTGTCAGGTTAAGAATTAAACGACGATAATAGCCTACGATACTAAGAAAACGACGAAGACTAGAATAGTCAGTTGGCAGAGGATAGGCGGAAATTTGAGACTTCTTAGAGTCAGCTGTACTAAGACCATTGGAAGAAATATGATAACCTAAAAAGTCTAGAAATGATTGCATAAATAAACACAGGAACAGAATACGAGGGTTATCATGTAGTATTTGAAATATCTGATGCAAATTTGTCATCCAGATACACAAAAACAAAAGGAATATCTCGAAAAATTGAATCCATAAAGCGCTGGAAAGCAGCTCCAGCATTGCGAAGACCAAAAGGCATAGAAACAAATTCAAAAAGACCAAAATGGGTCGCAACGGCAGTTTTTTTCCATGTCTTCCGGATGAGTTGGGATCTGATGATATGCTCGGAGAAGATTTATTTTACTGTATACTTGAGTACCATGAAGTTTATGAGACAAACCGTTAATATAAGGGAGATGATAACGATCTGATTTTGTTATAGAATTTAATGTTCTAAAATCACCACAAGGGAGCCCTTCACATGGAGCTTTTTTGGAACGAGATGAAGCGGCGAAGACCAGGGGGATTTAGAAGGTCGAATGATACAATGAAGAAAGAGGATTAGATTTTTTAGGACAATTCCGAAAGAGGTTAAACTAAATTTGCAAAGTTATGAATTAAACGACGATAATAGCCTACGATACCAATAAAACGACGGACTAGAAAAGTCAATTGACAGAGGATAGGCGGAAATTTGAGACTTCTAAGAGTCAGGTGTACTAAAACCATTGGAAGAAATATGATAACCTAAAAAGTCTAGAGATGATTGCATAAATAAACACTTAGGAACAGAATACGAAGGTGGTTTTCATGTAATATTTGAACCAAATGTTTTTTGTTCTTGATTCTCTGAGAAAACTAATGTCATCCAGATGCGCAAAAACAAAAAGAATATCTCGAAAAATTGAATCCATAAAAGCGCTGGAAAGCAGCTAAAGCATTGCGAAGACCAAAAGGCATTATTATCATTCAAAAAGACCAAAATGGGTCGCAACGGCAGTTTTTTCTATGTCTTCAGGATGAGTTGGGATCTGATATGCTCGGAGAAGATTTATTTTACTGTATTCTTGAGTACCATGAAGTTTATGAGACAAACTGTTAATATAAGGGAGAGGATAACAATCTGATTTTGTTATAGAATTTAATGTTATAAGATCACCACATGGGAGCCCTTCACCTGGAGCCTTTTTGGGAACGAGATGAAGAGGCGACGATCGGGGGATTTAGAAGGTCGAATGATACCAGCTTTCAAAAGTATTAAATTCAGTTTTTGCAACTGTTAATTTATCCTCTGTAATTCGACGAAATTTGGCATAAACAGGAGGAGCGGCTCTATACGTTGAAAAATTTGATTTATATTCAAAATTTTGTAAGGGGTTGACAGGTGACGTAAGAGATGGAAAATTTTCCAAAAGTTGAGTGACTACAGGATGAGAAGGAAATGTATTAAAAATGGGAGATGGCACTGAACCATTTAGAATTCGAAGATGAGCCTGAAGATTCTTAGTGGAATCCAAAATGAATTTCTGACTACAATCCAAAATTAATTTAAAATGATGAAAGAAATTCATACCGAGAAGGGAGGTTGCTATGTCTGCAACAAGAAAGGTCCATTGAAACTCACGTCGAAATTATGATAACGTAAAAAATGATGAAAGTTCACCATGACACTTAATAAGAGTATTATTTTCTGCAGTACCTAAAACTGCAGTAGGAGAAAGAGAAAAATTGCGTGTCATTGATGCAGAAAGAGCTGTCATACTTGTGCCAGTGTCTACTAAAAAGTCTATGGATGTGCCAAAATAAAAACAGCGGTTTTGAAATGCGAGCCCAAGATGACGCCTATTGGATCTTGCGTTTCGTTTTTGAATTTGGAACATATTATGATGTGTGTGTGTTTTTTCAAATCTCATTTTGTTTTAATTGAAAGTTTTATTAAATTATCAAAGTGAAATTATTCATTTATTCGTTTCGGCGAGGTTTAAAAGTTTGGAGTTTTAAAAGATAAGTTTTAGTTTTAAATTTTTTTTTCATTTTTTTTTTTTTTGTAGGTTTTAATAAATTTTAGGAAGTGTAGTAAAGTTGTTTAGGTTTAAGTTTTAGTTTTTCAGTGTATAATAGTATATTTTTTTATTTAATTAATTTTAGTACTTAAATTTTTTGTTAGGATTTAGTTTTTTTATTTATTTTTTTATTTTAGTTGTAGGTGTTAATAAATTTTAGTAAGTGTGGTAAAGTTGTTTAGGTTTGTTTTTTTTTCAGTATATAGTAGTATATTTTTTATTTAATTAATTTTAGTGCGTAAATTTTTAAGTTAGGATTTTGCTTGTTCAATTTTTATCCCAATTTCTTCTTTTGTTTTAGTCTGTTTTTGTCTATTGTTCTTATTCGTGTGTGAAGAGTATGTATGTGTGTGAAAGGTGGCCGATTTGCATAGGCGCGGGCTTTCTATTAACTTTACCAACATCCGCGGCTTAAAATCTAACTTTGCCTCTGTGGAATATCACCTATCTAACTCTAACCCTAACCTTTTTGTCTTGTCTGAGACTCAGATGGCTAAGAATTCACCCTCTAACTCGTTTAATGTATCTAACTATAACTTATTTAATAATTTCCGTCTGAAGGGTCGAGTGTGTGCCTATGTAAACATTAATACTCCTGTAACCACTTCACAGTTAATCTCGAATCTCCTTAACTTCATGCTCTGTCTTGGCTCAAAAATTCTTCTTCCTCTCTACAATGAATTCTGTTGCATCTGCTACTGTTCGTCCTAACAGGACAGATTTTCACTCTTTCTTTGAATATCTTACTACCTCTCACGAGACTGTTATATCTCTCATCCAAATACTGAGGTCTCTATTTAGGGGATTTCAATGTAACACACAAAACTGAATTGTTGGGTCTCATACTGATTTAGTTGGGAGGAGCCGAATCATTCAGATTCTCAACGATCTGAGAACTAAATCCCAAAGAACCTTACACCACATTCGGATTAGTTTCCAACCAATTCTTGAACCAACACTTGACTATGGTTTCACCTCTAGTCTTTACCTCATTTATAACATTACCACTACCTTCGCTCATATTGCGCTAAATCTGACCACAACCTATATCTCTTGGGGTAGGAATCGAATGGTTCGAATATGAGGTAAGAAAGGAAATCCTACTTTTAACTTGAGGGAAACATATTTGAAAAGTTAAACCTGGGTTTGTTAGCTCATTTCTTTATACTATAAATATATTATTATCATCTAACTCTGATAATATCATGCAAAAGTAGGCCTGACAAAGTAGCATTGCTATAGAAATGGAGCCGGAAAATCATCGATTTCAACTCTTGACAAAATAAGGGTCTACAGACCAAACTAATGAGTTTTGAAACAAAACCGGGGGGAAAATGGAAAGGTTGGGGTACCCCCAATTGACCATTAACAGCTTGAGTTTCTATTACTTCCCTCAAAAAATTTTGGGAATAAAATGTTTTACCCCTGAAAAAAAATCTTTTGGGGGTAAGAATGGAATGGTATTTTTTCCATTTTATCCCATCCATTTATGCCCCCAAACATTTCCATTTTTTCCCTTAGAAAAAAATTATAAAATTATATATATATTTTATTATTATTTATACTATTATTATTACTTTCTTATTATTAAATTTTTTATTATTTCAGGCAAATTTCCTAAAAAAATTGGGCAAAATTATATTTTACGAATTTTATTTTTCATTAAATAACCATGCCTAGAAATTATATTAAAAAAGAAAAAATATATAAGTCAATAATCCTTGAAGCATTGGAAGCATTGCCGGTTGGGTAGGTTCAGGAAAAGATATGTTGCCAGGTACAATGTATGCAACTTCTGAATGTGGGTGGATGACAGCAAAAGTGTTTGAGGAATTTTTCCAAAAATTAGCAGAAATAACCCGTGGAAAAAGACCTTTACTAATAATTATGGATGGTCATCTAAGCCATACATCAACACAAACACTTGAAATAGCAAAACAGGAAAACATCGAAATCCTGAAATTGCCATCACATTGTACAGATCTCTTACAACCATTGGATGTAGCATGCTTTTCACCATTAAAAAATTACTACGAAGAAGTTTTAACACAGTTTGTGCAGAGTACAGGTGGTAATGAACGTACTGCAAGATCCACATTTGCCAATATGTTATGTTCAGTATGGAAAAGAGGTCTCTATAAATTCATAAATTATTATTAGAATCAGTGAAATACAATAACAAATTTCTCTTTTTACAAAAATAAGTCAATTAAAGTTCCTTACTTTACCTGTAATATATCCTTTATAAAGGACGAAATATATGAAAAAAAGCTAAAACAATTAAAAACAATGGCAAAAATTCGTTTTCATTGAAAGAAATATGTATTTTAATGGGAAACTACTTTGAAAAGTGTCCTAAGTATTATTATTATTATTATTATTATTATTATTATTATTATTATTATTATTATTATTATTATTATTGAAATTTAATATGAATTCGTTTTTTTGCCGTTTTTTTTTATTTTATTCGTTTTCAATTATTCCAATTTTTAAAAAACTACTTCGGCCACTCTTTCTCTCTCTCTCTCTCTCTATATATCTATCTCTCTCTCACTCTATATATATATATATTATATATATAATATATTATATATTTATATATATATATAATATATATATAACTTTGATAAGGTTTCCCCACATAAGGGTGATGAAGTTATTTCAATGTGGTAAGGTGGAGTGGTACATGGTTGGATTAAAGAGTAGTTTGAATGGAATAGGAAAAACAGTGTGTACAACTAAATGGCAATGTCATCATGGGAAATAGTGAAGAGTGGTGTCCCACAGGGGTCAGAGCTGGGGCTACTATTGTTCCTCATATATATATATAAATGATTTAGACCATGTACTTAAATGCAAGGTTTCTAAGTTTGCAGATGATACCAAAGTGGCCACCTCAGTTTAGGAATAGTGAAGGATGTATAAGATTTCAAAATGATCTTGATAACTTCTTGGGTGGGCAGATAAGTGGCAAATGAATTTTTAATAGTTAAAAAGTGTAAGGTTCTTCACATAGGTTTCTCAAATAAAAGTTTTTAACTGCGATATGAAATGGGGATGGCTTGAGTCTGTGGACGAAGAAAATGATATAGGTGTGATTATAAGCAGTAATTTGAAGTAGCTAATCAGTGATTGGAAGCAAATAATAAAGCTAATAAGTTCCTGGGCATAATAAATCGCAATTTGTTTACAAGAGCAAAAAAAGTAATAATGTAAACTGTATAATAGCTATGGTAGGCCAATATAGAGTATTGTGCAAAGTTTGGGCCCCTTATTTAAAGAAGACTTAGATATGCTAGAGAGTGCAACTAGAGCAACAAGGATGATTTTGGGTTTGAGGGTAAGAGCTAATAGGAAAGGCTGAAGGAGTTAGTAATGTTTTCAGTAGAAAGGCGATTTCTCAGAGGGGACATGATACAAAGTCTACAAAATTTTATACATTCTATTGAAAATACGGAGCACCAATAAATTCTTCATAGCAGAGCACGGAGGGTGAACCAGGGGGCATAACAAGAAATTAAGAGAAAAGCATGCCATCTTGATGTAAGGAAACATTCATTTAATAGAGTTGTTAATTTATGGAATGGTTTGCCACAGGAGGTTAGATATATATATATATATATATAATATATATATATATATATATATATAATTATATATATATAATATATAATATATTATATAATATACTATTATATAATGTCAAATAGGGAACGTGAACTGTAGCGATGGACTGTGGCAAATGGCCACGCCTCGACATATATATATATATATATATATATATATATATATATATATATTATAATATATATATATATATATATATATATATATATATATATATATATATATATTTATATTTTTTATTCTGTATGTATCTTTTTTTCTGAAAACATTTTCTGTTAAAAAAATTTCTAAGTGGTCAGAAAAGTTAAGTTAAGTTTAGTTTTTTAAGGAAAATTATTTAGTGGCAAGCTTCTGATATAATTCCAGAAGCTTGCTAAATAATTTTCTTAAAAAACTATACTTAACTTAACTTTTCTGAAACTAAGAAATTTTTGAACATAGAAATTTTTTTTAGAAAAAAGTCACTACAGTATCTACAAATATGCCATATATATAGAAATTTTTTTCTGAAAAAAGTCACAGTACAGTATCTACAAATATGCCAATATATATTATATATATATAATATTAATATATTATATATATATATATTTATATATTATATATATATATATATATATATATATATATATAAATATATTATTAATAATATATATATAAGGTCATTTACTAATCATATGAAACAATGTGTATGCCTTACTGTAGGTGCTGTCGTTCTCTAGTTACTTGATGTCAGCTCTTAGACACTAACTATATATATATATATATATATATATATATATATATATTATATATATATATATATATATATAATATATAATATAATAATATATATAATATCGAATTATATCGATATATCCAATACTCGATATATCGAATATCGAAGCTCAGACGAAAATTGAATTTTACCATATATATATATATATATATATATATAATATATTATTAATATATATAGTATATATATATATATATATTAAATATATATATATATATATTATATATAATATATACTATATATATATATTATTCCGCGTAAATGTTGGAGCTGAGCTATAATATATCGAAAAACCGCATTTTATGTTTCCGATAATCGGTTCTTTTACATTGTTCCTACCCATGAAAGATGACGTCAACAGCTTTGCCAAATCTAACGCTTTTGGTTTTAAGTCTGAAAACACCTTTAGGGTAGTAATAAGATTTGTTAAGTTGACATATTTACTGTGAATACTTATCACTTAACAAACTAAACTTATTGGGTCCTAAGCGGAATAGTAATAATAAAAGTGACAGTTGCATCGGAAGTCTATCGAAACATCGATTATGGTTTAAAAAATGTTTTTATTTTACGCTTAGCTTCACAATTACCCAATTTACTAAATTTCAAATTATTAATTATTTCACATCATGAACGTAAAATTTTATCTTTCACATTAATTCCTCTTCGGAAATTCAGGAGCTGGTAGCCTACGAATGGCCACATTTTCTGCGCAGTTTTACAATGTTCGCTGTTACAGTGTTAATGTTCCAATTCGCTGATAATTCTGTGACTTTTGGTGCAAACTTTGCAAACGCCAAATCTGAGAAAATCGTTAAATACCTTTTAGTCTCAAAAATATTTCTCTACCAAATCTATCATCTTCCAAATATTAGGATTCAAAATTTGCTATAACTGCTACAGTTCCCACCAAAAAAAACTATAACACAAACTCACAAATACGTAATGAATTCTAAACGCCTCTTAAATATAAGCTATGAATGTTCATATATCTTTAACACATTTTGTAAGATAAACCCAAAGTACACAAATCCGTTTTTCTGATTAAATCACCCACGCAGGAATATTTTCATTTACTAAGCTATCAAGTTTTTCATATCGCCTTTAACGCAAGCTGTCTATATCTTTTGTCTTTCTCCATAAATGTGTTTTCTTATTCTTAACTTAATGTAAAATTTTATAAAAGGTAATCAATATTTAATATACACTGATCACGACGATGAAAAACTATTGAACAGAAAATGACAAGCAGGGTAGGCTAATTACGGTAATTACAATTAGATCAAATTATTCAAAGAATTCACTAAAAAAAATATACGCATTAACGATTTCTATAGCGAAGATCAAATAAAACTATAATTAGCATCAAATTTTCTCGTATTTCTTTATAGCTAAGCAAACTAAACTGCAATGGCGCCGTTTTACTGCCATTTAGAGCTTGTAGTTATCTTACTATAGAACATCGTACGTCTGGCTAAAGTTCTTTCCAAAATTTCATTTTTATTTCTATCAATTTCAATAATCACTATACAGTATATATATATATATATAATATATATATATATATATATATATATATATATATATATATATATATATATATATATATATATATATATATATATATATATATATATATATATGGTCAGCATCCCGAAAAGTTCAAGCATGTAACTAGAAAACTATAACAGCTACACGAAAATAAATATCATTTTATTAATCAGGAGACATTTTTGCCGCGGAAATTAAAAAAAAAATATAAAAAAAATAACGCTTTTAAAAAATTAAAATGTTAAAAATTGTTTTGAAAATTATTTTTATTTTGAGATTTCGAAGATGCCGCTTCTCCGACTGAGGGCGCAAAGGTGCCAAATGTTGAATTTTTTTTTTAAACGGACGAATACCCACGGGTAAACAAGAACGATGGATAGAGTCAGGGTTTCTCGGCCTACCGGGGGACGACGGTGGGGACTTCGTCCCCCCTCTGTCCCTCCGTCGGCTCGAACCCCCTAAAAAGAATATAAAAAAAAAATTATATTTTCTCCAAAGCGTAAAAAAAGTGGTATTTGGCAACTTTTGCTCTCGAGACTAATGCAGGTTTCAAGGGCCAGCATCCCGAAAAGTTCAGGCATGTAACTAGAAAACTATAACATCTACAGGAAAATAAATAACATTTTTGATTTCAGGAAGTAATTTCATCGAAGAAACTTAAAAAAAAAATTATTTTATTCTAATATTTATTAATAACTCCGCTTAAATATTAGTAAAAATCTTAGACCTGAATAAGTGCACGCTCAAATTGACCTTGAAACCTGCATTAGTCTCGAGAGCAAAAGTTGCCAAATTCCACTTTTTTTACGCTTTGGAGAAAATATTTTTTCTTTTTATATCCTTTTTAGGGGGTTCGAGCCGACGGAGGGACTGTCCCCCCCTGTCGTCCCCCGGTAGGCCGAGAAATCCCGACTCTATCCATCGTTCTTGTTTATTCGAGGGTATTCGTTAGTTTAAAAAAAATCAACATTTGGCACCTTTCCATGCTCACTCGGGAGTAAGCCGCATCTTTGATTTATCAAAAAACTAATTTTTTCAACAATTTTTAACAATTTTAATTTTTTAAAAAGCGTTTTTTTTTTTTTTTTTTTAATTTCCGGGGTAAAAATGTCTCCTGATTAATAAAATGATATTTATTTTCGTGTACCTGTTATAGTTTTTTAGTTACATGCCTGGCCTTTTCGGGATGCTGACCATATATAAATATATATATAGTATATATATAATATAATATATATTATATATATAATATATATATATATATATATATATTATATTAATATATATATATATATATATTTTCGTTGAAATATCGATAATCGATATTTTGAAATCATCGATATAATTTAAAATCATCGATATAAATGATATATTTATATCGATGGAATCGTTATCCGGCGTTATAAACAAAAAATCGCCTATTTCGGATTTTGACCTTGTATGATTAAGTTGACTTCGTTGTGTTTGTGCAAACTTAAATTTTAAAGATTTATTATTTATTTAGTGAACTTTTAATTATTTAATTAATTGTCATTAAATACATATTTTAATGAGAATAAGCCTTCCTACAGTATTTTCATTCATTGCATTTTACAAGACACAAAGCAGGTAATCTTTATATTGGCCAAAATTTTTAAGGAAATAGGTACAAATTTCTTTTTTAATTCTTAATGACGAAAGATTTAAACTACTAGGGCAAGTAAATCACTACTATTTTATATATATAATATATATATATATATATATAATATAAATATATATAATATTATATATTATTAATATATCATCATGACCATATAGGGGGCTGGCTCGAGCCCCTAAAAAGGGTTTACCCTTTCTACGGGGCTCGAGCTGATGGGCGACGGAGGGGGATGTTTCAATACCCCCGGAGCGGGATGGTCGGAGGAACCCGCGACACCAAAGACCAAAGAGCGGAGGGTTCCGGAGACATCCCCGGAGGGGGATTAGATCCCCCGTAGTCCAACCGTAGAGGCCGAGAACCCCGGACTCCTTGAACATCGGTGGTGGTCTACCCTGGGTATCGTTAGTTTTAAACACCCCTAAACACTCGGGCGCTCTATTTTTTTGCTGTCAAAGTCTTTTTTTTCTGTACCATGCATATGCAACATGTGTATGCCTTACTGTAGGTGCTGTCGTTCTTTAGTTACATGATGTCAGCTTTAAACCTACATATATATAATATATATAATATATACATATACTATATATAATATATATTATTATATAAATATATACTATATATAATATATATATATATATCATATATATATATTGTCACCTTCCGTTTTCTTCTTCTTTCATTTGAATATTGCGTACCAACCTCTCACGTGACCAAAAATCTTGTTTTCTTTTGCTTCAGCGAGTCCGCCATCTTCTCCTTGCAAAGGATTTTGAATCTCTCTTCCTAAAGTTACGAACTACGTCTTGTTATCGAAGATATTGTGCCAACACATTTCCAAAGTATTTAGTGATCAACGCTGTTTCTTTTGGATGTACTTGTTGCTGTGAAAATCTTCTACACAACGCATTTTCTCGAATGTAA
>JABUQX010027989.1:0-10000 GCA_015478945.1 Trachelipus rathkii
GAGAGAATTGTGAGGCATGATGATGTGTAGGTCTCCTTGTTAAATTCATTTGTATATGGATTGGTTTAATGAAGAATTTTATTAAAGCATTGGTGCAAAGGAAGGTGTTAGATGTAAGAGAAAATGGAAGAGAGTGAGGGTCCCTGCTTTATTTATGCGATGTTTTGGTTGGGTGGTTGAAATCTGATAGAGAGTTTGAAGAAAAGGATTTGGTAAGAGGGGTTTGACACGGTGTGTAAAAGGAGGGTTTAAAAGTAGATAAGAGTAAGGTTTGGTAGTGAGTTGAGGAGAGTCCGCTGTGTGAGCCTCAGTGTGAAGTTATGTTTTAGATGGTGATCTAACTGGAACAAGAATAAATGGAGTTGAAATGATTAAGGATTTATATGTGAATGAAAAAAGGAACAGATGTGTAAATACTGGTTAGAAAGTGTTGTAGATTGTATTTATAATTTTGGTTAGGTGATATAGAATGGCTGAGTGTCAATTATAAATTCTTGGTTTGAGATTTACACTCGAAAAGCGGTTATGAGTGGTTTTGGCATTAGGTGGATACTGTGTTAGTTTTATCTCGGTGTTAAGTAATTGTATGGTTGAAGACTGAGAATTGGGGTCTGATGGAGTAAAGAATAATAGTAGATTCTAAGGTACATGTGTTCAATAGGACAATCGTTTAGGGGCGTGTAAGGTGTAGGAATAATTGAATAAAATAAATTAAAAGCAAGGAGTTGTGGTGGTGTGAAGAAATATTTGATGATGTGCTTCAAGGATTGAGAGAAAAACGAGAGTACTTATTGATTATGTTAGTATGTGAGAGGTGGAAAAGATGGATTGATCAGCGTAAAGCCCGCATAGTAAGAGGAAGTGTATAGTGTAAGTGTGCTGGGAATCGACCGGATGGGAGACCGCAGAAAAGTGGATTGAGTCAGAAGAGGAATGTGAGTTTGGTAGAGGCGAGTAGAAAGGTGCATACAATAGTTAATGAATGGGTTTTGTGAGGGGGTATAGTTGTTTGCCTGGCCCAGGGGATGAACCCCACATTTACGAGATACCATGGTGAGGGTCCGTGGCGGTCTCATGAAACCCTACGGTGGATTTTTCGAACTTTAACGAATTATCACTTAAGGGTATAATGGGGACGGTTTGGGGGGGCCTTTCTTTTCGATTTGCGTCAATGTTTCTACTCTTTGCTGTTTCCGGTATATGCGACGCACCTCACCCCCAATCTGGGGAAAAGAGGTGGATGATGATTTTGATAAAATTTTCCGATACGAAGCAACAGCAACTTACCTAAAGAAAATTGCTGAAATGAGTAAAGAGATTGAAGTTTCTTGAAAGATCGACGAATAAAAATAATATAATTTTTCTTTTATAAGTATTTTTAATTATACATCTCGCTTCATTTTACATGTGAGAATATAATAGGGACCGACCGGGGCGGGAATTATGCCGGGGCCGGGGCCGGGGCTGCTCTATATTTAGCCCGGGGCCGGGGTTTAAGCTAAAATTATGAACATTAGTCATAAAACACTGATAGTCTTAAAACAGGATGAAAATTAAATATAATTTCAATTAATTAATAATTTAAATTATAAAAAAGGAATACATTTAATTAATTCAATTAAATAAATATTTTCAAAAGAAATTTTTAGAAAATAATTTATTTTCTAGAAGAATAAAGTTGTATTAAAATTTATAATATATATATATATATATTAATATTATATATATATATGATATAAATATATATATAAAATATTGAATATAATATAATATATTATTTATATAATATATATAATATATATCATATATATTATATATATAGTAATATATATTATATATAAAATATATATATTATATATTATATATATATTAAAAGTAAACTTGTTTTGTCACTTCGATAAATAAATTTATTATGTTGTTAATTGAATTTTACTTAACAAAATTCAATCTTGTAAATTTTCTAAACAGATAAATATAATCTTAATCGTAGTTATTTTCAAATTTTAAATCTAAATAGTTCCAAGAAGGGGTTCAAGATTGCGCAATTCAAGGCTGTTTGTTCAGGGAAGATAAATACAAATCTGTCCACTCAACAGTTGTATTCCATTCAGAGCTCAATATAGATCCTAGAGTCAAAACCTACGTAACAAACCAAATTATTAGTTTCTATATTTATTATATAGAAACAATATACAAAAAAGATTAAGTAATTGATAATAATAATAATAATGAAAATGGATAAAAAATCAATAATAATGAAATAACAAAAAATATCAATGATGATAATAATAAATAATGATAAGAAATAATTAAAATGCTAAAAATAAATAAACCATAAAGCATCAATGTACATGAATCATTATTAAATTTGTGTATAACAATCTTTGTTTTTGTTTGTTTAATAAAAGCAAATCTGAAAATAGAATTTGTTATATAAAATTTATAAAATAATCATTAAAAAATATTTTATAACAAATACCTTCCCTCTCAAGAAGATTGGAAACGTACCGGTTTTAATAGCGGTCGTCCAAAACGCGAGTGGAAGGAAACTATAGGAGGCTAAAGCAGGAGATATGACCAAGAAGGGAAGAAGAAGAAACAGACACAAGATAAGAAGAAATGACATGCGCAAGAAGAAGGTCCAAAAGAAAAATGTAGAAAATCTAGGAGGTAAAGCATAAATCTGAGGTACCAAGGAGTTAAAAAGTGCCGAGAGAAAAGACAAAGAAGCATGTTATGAAACAGAAAATGACTAGCAGTGCGTTACCTAGAACGGTAGCAAGAGTAACAGATGTGAACTGTATAGTTAACCACAACAGCTCTCATGTGAATGGAGGGAAAGACACGAGAACAATTCGTGAAGGAAAGATGGAAAATGGAGGAAAGCCAATGTCACAGAATCATGTCTATCCAACTAATAAAAGAATCATCGCAGGGACAAAAGAATTCAATCGTGCAGACAGATTTATAAAAGATCAGAATCGACGAAAGTCCAGGAATAGCAGTCTTAAGTACGTTCAACCGAAACATTCTCAGCACGAGTTCCATATATTGAATTGTGAAAAAATGAGGTCGGCGACGGAGAACAAGATAAGGACAAATATAAATAGTTTGTAATAAATAAAACGAATTTCTTTTGTTGCTCTATGTAATTAAACTTCAAAACATATGAGCTTATGTTTATGTAAACAAACCATATTCTGTAGATCTAAATGTCTATGTAGCATTGTTCATCATTTTAGTGGTTTCATGAAATGCTAAAATATGAAAATTATTATATATTCATGGATGCTAGATGAGCAAAATAAAAAAATTCAACCAGGAAGACGCAAGGGTGAACCAAAACCAGTTTCGCTGCAGAAGATCTTCAAAATCTTCCCTTAACCGAAGACCAACAAGAAACGCAGAGAAGATTTTCCACCCAATGTTGCGGATTAGCGCAGCGCAAGCAGCCTTGGGGAGGAAACGACGATAAAAATTAAGGAGAATTAGGTAAGCACGAAGATCTTTCTGAGTGGTAGGAAGAGAATCACGAGATAGCAAAAACATCGATCAGGTATGGAGAAAGACCAGAAAAGAAAATTTTAATGTGCCAAGACAAATGAAGAGAAAGACCACACCCCAAAAATGCTTCCTTCGAAATGTTATAACGAAACCACTTGAAAGAATAAACGCAAGAAAACAGTATGAAAGAAGAGAAGCATGCTCCCTGCCGGAGAACGAGAAGCAACTAATTAGATCATCAATGTAAGCATATACAAAGGGTATAAACCACGTTAAAGACATGAATCTATTCAATACGTTGAAGTAGCACTTGCATTACGAAGACCAAATGGCATAAAGTTATACATAAAATTGCCAAAAGTAGTTGCAATACAAGTTTTAAGACGATCATCAGGATTAACATAGGATAATGTTGAAGAAGGCGAAGAAGATTGTTTAAATAGTCCCAAGGAGAAGAAAATTGATGGTGGCATTCCATTAGAGAAAGAATAAAAGTCAATGAAAGGTTGAGGAATAGAATAGAGTATTCAGCAACAGTTTTAGATTTAGTTACCTGTAGTCTCGAACAAAAACGAACAAATTATCTGCCCCTTTTTGTAAACAATGTGAAGCGGAGAGAGCGTAAAAAGGAGTAAAGTTAGAAGGGAAACAATACCCTTTTCCAGAATGCCTGTCAATATTTCAACCACGCCTCCGTGTTAACATTTTTCCTGGAGAAAAGTCTGCGAGCTGCAAACAGGAGGACTACCTTTGTCCCCTCAATGTAATGACATTACATGGTGAGACGCGCTAGAAGAAAGATTGTAAGAATAACTGCTGGCATTATAGTCCCGAAAATAGTTTCAGAATGCATAAAGAGCGTGAAAAAGAAATAAGAGGATGGAATCAGGAAGATTGATTATCCCTTATAAATAGAAGAATCAATAAGAAACAGCATAAACAAGAAAAGACAGAAGTATTGTCCCATATATGTAGACGACTATTGGCCCATGTCATAAGAAAATTGAAATGACTTAATAAAGTCAGCACCAATATGTTTGTGTAACAATCGGCCAATAGAAAAGTTCAACTGAAAGAACGACGCTCCAATAAGATTAAAGTAAGGAGGTTTGTCCACCAAAGACAGCTGCTTTAGAAACCATTAGCAGCCCCAAATTAGAACAAGCAGGCGAAGGAGAGTAACAAAAACCATGAACATTCCAAATAGAGAAAACTTACTGTCCTGAAGCAATAGGAAAACTCTTTTCGAAACCATCCTACATTTGGTTGTGTTCCCATAGAAACAGCATTAAACTTTCAGGAATAAGAAACAGAAGCAAGATCAACAGAAATAGTGAACAGAAGGACGAAAAACCGTTGTAGTAAGCCAAGAAACCGAATGACGAATAAGAAACATTAGGCATATCGGAGTGGAATCTTTTGAGTCAGGAATTGGCTTGGACCGTAATATGACCAAGGGAGAGCGCATGATCTACTGTCCCCCCGAGTGAGTTCGCCTGAAGAGAATTTGTAGATTTTTTAAAATTTAAGGGAGAAATGCAGTTACGTGCTCTAAAATAAAATGAAAATAATGATAGTAATGTATAAAGGAGAACCTTGAGGAGGTTGTGGCAAAAGAAGAACGGAAAGGTGAAGGAGAACGAGATACTAATGCGAGAAGATGCAGATTGCTGACACTGAAAATGAATGTAAGATTAGAAGACATTTTGTTTTGATAAATAAGTTACATTTCATATTTTCAACAAGGTAAGAATATTAAATTTAGAGGTCTAAAGAATGAATTTTCTGGAAAGATGTGAGAGGAGTACAAAAAGAAATGGACAGAAGGAAAGAATAGAGCAACGAAGACGAAGAATAGAGAAGAAAGAAGAAGATTTTCAAGCTAGTAATAGAGACGGAAAAAGTTAAATAGAAAAAAGAAAGATAGAAGAAGATAAAAATAATCGCGAGAGTAGAACCATAGGGGTAAAAGAAGGATAAGTTATAGAGAAGAAAAAGATTGATTGGCACGAATAATTAATATCCGCACGTTCGGCTAAATCTTGAAAGAGACAAGGCGTCCAGCCATGGAGAGAGCAAGAAGTACTAACAAAGGCAAGGAAGACGTCCAGGAAGAGAATGCGAAGTAAGAGATTGGTTTACTATCAGCAAGGGACCAGAAATTAGAGAAGCAATACGGTAAGAACTGTGAGAAGAACGATCACCCCAAACAACCTCCATGTTTAAGCATTCGTGAAAACGGGTTGCACAAGAGGAGAAGATGGCGAACGTAATAATTCTAACGATAAGAGTAAATAAGGAAGTAAAGAGAGGAGCTGACTGAAGTAGAAGATTAGGGATTGATTTCTTAACCTTCATAGGGAATGAAGAGCAGAAAAGCATTAGCCCTTATTAAATTCTGTAGGAAGGGAAGCAATGAAAATGTCAAATTGCCTGAATCGTAAAATCAAACATCATCCTCCTCCGGAAATTGTCGTGGGTCAGAAACGAGAACACGCAACAAGGGCCAAGTAGTCGCCGGCATAGCGGCAGATAGAAGAGGCCGGTGGATAAACTCTGCTGATTGTAGGTTTGTTTGATTGTTGAGACCATCCAATAATTGTTTTGATTCAGCGATTGTTTAACAGATAATTTGATGGTTGGTGGGATCATATACAAAGGGCGGAGGATAATAATATTTTGGAAGATGGTATAAGGAAGGAAATGTTTCGAAAGAATTGAGAACAGAATCAATTAATATATTTAGAGGTATAGTAATAGTAGTAGGAGCAAAGTAAAATAAGTAGTAGTAGTAATAGGGAGTAGTAACAGTAGTAGTAAAACATATTTGAAATAAAAATGAATACAATTTAAAAATTTAACAATTTAAAGAGCCTAAAATAGTAACAATAAATAAAATAGAGATAAAATTGAAATAAAAATGAAAATTCTAAACAAAATAATGTAAAAAAAAATATGACAATAATATTTACTAATGATGAGTACAAAGGTGAATGGATGAAATGTCACTCCAGCGGTCCAAACATTTAAAGCTACTTGTTTGTCCCACTTTCATAAAAATAAATTTATTATGTTGGTTAATTTGAAATTTTAAGCTTAACTAATTCAACTTGTAATTGTTTCTAACACTATACTCTTTCTTCGTCTTCTATTTTCCAAATTTATTATATTTCCAGAGGTGTTCAAGAAATTGCGCCATTCAAGTTTGTGTTCAGGAGAATATACAGAATCTCTCAGTCTCAGATCAAAGTCTTATTCAAAGAAGCTATAAAGAATCAAGTAAGAAAACCTACGGAACAAACCAATATTAGTTTTACATTATAAAAACAATATACAATAAAAATATATAGTAATGATAATAATACATAATTAATGATAAGATGAAAACAATGAAATAATAATACAATTAATAATATCATGATGAATAAATAATAATAATGATAAAAAATAATAAAATGCTAAAAATATTCACCCAATAGAACCATCAAATGTACTACATATAATTTAATTTTTATAACAATTTTTTCTGTTTTTTTAATAAAAGTAAATTCTGAAAAAATAGAATATAAAATTACTAAATAATATAAAAAATAGGGTCACTATAAAATAATAAAATAAATAATAATATAATATATATATATATATATTAATAATAAATAATTATAATATATATTATATATAATACTATATAATATATATATTAATATATATAATACCGTAATATTATATAATATAGTATAATATATTATATTATATATATATTATATATATGCTATATATATATATATACCGTAATATATATATATAGATATTATATATATATGTTAATTATTATATAATATATATATATATATATTATATATATATAGTCTATTATATATATTATATATAATATATATATATATATATATATATATATATATTATATATATATATAATATATAATTATATATTATTATAGTATTTAAGAACTACTTGTGTCCGAGTGGAATATTTACTTTAGGAGAGGAACCCCCTTGATTCTTTTCAATTAAAATGACAAGAAGTTATTGTAGATTGGGCCTTCCCCGTTTCCATATATTAAAACTATGCCTCAATTAATTCCTCTCATGTACAAATAACTTCTTTTCTTTAATGGCAAATTATTACAACAAACTTTCGCCTGAGTATGGGTAATCTCCACTTTGTCCTCCCATATCTCAGTAACATATAAATGGAACTAACAGAATTTATCATATTTTACCCCACATTTTTATTAAATAATAGTTTTATGGATTAGATATGTTAGATTGAACATTTGTCTCCTCCCCTCAACAACACACCCTAAGTGATGGTCCATAACTTATATTAACTTCTATAATCCTTCAGTACAATGACTACAGGTACTAAAAGCCTTCCAACAACTCTATCCCCTCCCTCGATACCTTAATCACATGGAATAACAATCAATTTCAATTTACTATATATAGAAAACCCAACATTCGCACCAAACTATATACATTGGTATCTAATCATTCCCCAAAACACAAAATAAGCTGTTCTGTCATCTCTATTTCTCCCGTGCTTTTCCGTATAATGCCTCTATTACTCATTCAAATATTACTAAAACTAAATACATCCACAATACCTTCAAATCACTTTACTATCCTGAGTTTTTCATCACAAAAGAATTTAACAAAGCAAAAAAAGAGGTACTATAGCCAACTTTCACCGAAAAATAACAACACCTCCCTTTGACCGAATTTCCCTCTAAATAACATTAATGTTTCCTTTAAAACCAACTATTACAAAAAATATACCCCATTCCCATCAAATTACATACTCTTTAAAAACATTCTCAAACCCCCAATACGAAAAGAGAAAATCTCCCACAAAGCTGTATATTAATTCAATCCCTCTGAAATATATTTGCTTTGTTAAATGTTAAATAGGTGAAACCATAGATTGCAAAGAAGAAAAAAATCAACATACAGATGAACTGCACAAGGACAACATAAATTCAGCTTTACAGGTCATAGGCGTAACACAGGCCCACTCCTATCAATATAACAATATAAAAGATGATCAAAATTACTCCATATCACACGAACCATCCGCAAAATCTAGAATCCTTTTTGCAATTTATAATAGTAATCAACTACAATAACATCCGTGAAAGTAAAGATCAGATTTTTATACAAATGGAAGATATCTGAAAACATCAAAATATTTCTAACAACACCATGAAGAAATTAGCAGACCTTCAACTGAACATCACTTGAATTGATGAAGATCAAGAAAAGAAATTCCGTCCTCAAGTTTTTCCAGATCTATCGTGTCTATACGTGTATCAGCTTCTACTAAGCCTTATTTTCATTAAAAAAAGTGTCCCTTAAGCAATGTTTTTAATTTGTGTACAATTTAGTAATAAAATGAAGTGACTTTGTGGCAAATAACACTAAAAAAAGAATCCAAAGGCTTCCTCTCTAAAGTGTGTGTGTATATATTTATCTTATAGTATAATATATATATAATAATATATATTAATTAATAAATATTAATTTTATATTATTAAAAAAATTTATTATTATTTTATTTATATATAATAATATCTATATTATTATATAATATATATTATATATATAAAGATATATATATATATATATTATATTATATATAATTATATATATATATATTATATATAATATATATATAATATATATTAATTCAATTAAAAGTAATGAAGATTGAAAAGAATAATTGGAAAATAATTTGATTTTCTTGAAGATAAGTTTACTTTAAAATAAATAAATACATTAATATTTAACAATTGATTCTATTTCCTTTTATCTTGAAGTGGTAACGGACATTATTCAAAATTTCGAAATATTTTTATGGTTTACTGTTTTTAAAAAATTATAATTTGGCGTCAATTTTAATTTGAAATCATAGTTAATACCAAAAATAAAATTTGATTATTATTAAGGGTATGTTTAAATATAATTTTGGCAATCAATTTTAATAAACAAAGGAGTAAATGGATTAAATAATATTTTATATTTTTGTTTTGATTTGATTATTACTCTATTAATTAGTGTAAATTTACAGTTAACTCCCGGTAATGAAAACCCGGTTTTTTCCCTTGATTTTTGCCGGGGCCTCCGGGGCCGGTCACTAAATGCCGGTTGGCCGGCCTGGGCCCCGGCGGTTCCTAGAATTAACAAAGGGGATCTCTTTTTTCGCCTTACGCTGCACAATAAAATTACTACTATGATATTTAGTTACAATACGTAAATCAAAGGTCACGATCATCTTTTAAACGTTAAATAACTATAGCTATTACATTTAAAGTTCCCTTCTGAAAGAATATATATAAAAAATTAAAACACTATTAATAAAATGAAACTTAGTCGACACTAATTATAAATAAAACGATCTTTTTCAACGACGACGTCACTCCATAAGATGAAATCCTTCTTCAACGTCGATGACACTCCCTTTCCTGTAATTAGGAAAA
>JABUQX010027989.1:15000-33912 GCA_015478945.1 Trachelipus rathkii
GTCCGAGTCAGAAACCAACAACGGCCTAAAAACTGTCCTGACTTTCCACAGTTCACTTGACCCTCCTATCTTTGGGCGCGTAATGTTCTGGTCGGCTTTATCTTTTCTATACGGTACCCACAGCGGCCAGGTGTTTCGAGGGAACTTACCATCGCCGTACCACCACCTTTACGCGCCCTCGTAGCACAAGGGTGCCCTGCTTTCTCATGAGTTTTGTCGTGGATCCACTTGGTAACTCCAGGCTATTCGCTGCGCTGCTTTCCTTTCTTTCCTGCAACCTGCACGTGTCTGTTTCCCTGTGGAAATCTCTTCCAACTTCTGTGTTCCGCTGAATTTAATCTCCCTCGACTTTAAGCCTGCGTCTGTGCTCATCTGCGAATTTGCGCTAGCGGATGAAAATTTTAGCGCGCAACATCCCCTCCCTGAAAATAGGGCTCTGCCCGTGACGTGAGTGGGGTGACAACTGTAAAAAATATATTATATAATAATATATATATATATATATATATATATATAGTATATATTATATATATTATATATATATATATATATATATATATATATATATATACTATATATATATATACATTAGTGGTAGGGTTATACGACTTATTTTTGTGATTTTTTTTAATTTTTATAGTACACTCCCTATCAGTATTATTGAGTATAATTATGTTAACAACTCAACAACGCTTATCCTGTTAACTGTTATTATGGAATATTACTTTTATTTTTGTTACATTATATTTTTATAATTATTATTATTATCAAATTTTATCATTATTATTAAGTTGAAAAAAAAACTTTCAATGTGATATATTATTTTCGTAATCTCTCTGCAAATACTTCATTAAATGTATTTAAAATTTTTTCACTAGTATTGTATTTTTTCTCTCACTATATATATTATTATATATATTATATATATATATATATATATATATATATACTATATATATATATATATATATATATAATATTATATATATATATATATATATATATACTACTTATATATATATATATATATATATATTTCATTGGGAAAAACCCCAATATTTTTCCATGCTTCCTACCAGCAGGTACTCCTATGGGACTATCTTCTCTTTCCTACTATGTTAATCTGTAGGATTTTGAAGCAATCTTTGGGCTACCTTTAATGAAAAATGTCGGATAATCCTTCTAGACACCAGCTAAGTTTCTAATTGCAGTCAGCCAATACTTTCCTACAAGAATAGTGGTTGGATTCCTGTAAATTCTCACTAAGTCCATAAGAATCCTTTAGGTATGACATATGGAATTCCAAAGGAATATGAATATGAAAATATGTCGGATAATTCCTTCAGGAACCAGCAAGTTTCTAAATTGCATCAGCCATACTTTTCCTACAGGAAATTAGTGTGGATTCCTGTAAATTCATAAGCGGATCCATAAGAATCCTTTAGGTATGACATATGGAAATTCCAAAGGAAATTTCCTTTGGGAATTTCAAAATTCCTATCTTAATACCTATTCAGGGCCTCAAATTCCTGGCGGTTCCATTAGGAATTTTCCTAAGCGTAACTTGAAAAGTCCATTAGCGAAAACCTACGGAAATCCTTCAGGAATCTTTTTGCTGGGTAAGTGTTAGCCATGTAATAAGAATGATAGTTGCTCAAATTTAGTACTTACAATTTTTTGTAAATTTATGTTTTAAATTATTTATCCCTAAATATTTCCATAAATTGTACATTTAATAATCAAATAAAAAACCAATCATAACTTTGAAGCAAATTAATTCTCCAGGAAAAGAAATAAACAAAATTAAATAGAATAAAAAGATAAAAAATAAATTTTTCTTATTTTTTATTTGTGATTTCGAATATATCACCCCTCTTTATATACAGCCAAATTGATCCAAATAAATCTCTCCTTCTCTCTCTTCTCTCTTCTCATTCTCTCTCTCTCTCTTCTCTCTCTCTCTCTCTCTCTCTCTCTTCTCTCTCTCATTCTCTCTCCTCTCCTCTCTCTCTATCCTCTCTCGTAAACTCTGTAATTTATTGGAACTTTAAATCAAATTTAACGGTTAGTTTATCGTGTTCTTTGAAATGAATGAGTTAATATATTAGTTATGCCATAATGGTTTCAGCTTTTACTTATAATATGAAACGCCAGATGATAACATACATAGGTCAGTCGTTTTAGTAAAGTTGGCGAAGAGCCCCGGAAGTTTCACACACGCTCCCTATCCACTTCATTTTTTAAAAACCGCACAACACCGAAATACTGTAATCGGTGTTTGCCGCGCAAGAATAGCCACATACATACACACACAGCCTAATATCACCTATTATATCACTATATATATTATCTATTTTATATCATATATATATATACTGTATATATATATATATTCTTTAAACATATATTTTGAATAAATTATAATTATGGTGTTATTATATATACTAATATATATATATATATATATATTTTATCTTTTGCTGTATCTGCTCTCTGTGGTTACAGCTGCAAAAGCTGTGGAGAAGAACCCGATTGGATTGCTTCGGCTGCCTTCATCTAAAGAAATACCGAGGTGGTGGTATCCATGTGGGAAGATCTACAAGGTTTCTTCAAAGAATTGCGTTCTCTCTTTAATCCTCCACCTTCGGTGAAATAGCGGAGGTCCTTTAGATAGTTATGTTATTTTTATGTATCATTTTATCACTGCATATTTATATTATTACTTTTTATTGTTTCTTTTTGCATTGTTTTATGTCGATTATTTTGGTGTTGGAGAGTGCGAACTTTCGGTGTGCTTTCCCTTCAAGGAAGTTAGAATTAAAAAAAAAATTTTCGGAAATTTTTTATATTTGCCGAAAATGCAATAGACCATGCACTAGACTTAGAGAGCAAACCTCATTACTATGCAATTTCAGTTACGTTGGTTTCACATAAGATGCACAAATCTTCAAATTCCTAACCACGATTCACCAACATGGTTCTGACACATATGTAGAGACCAACATTCAGAAACACGCTAGCTCCCACTCTTACAACTCAATTAATATACCGCAAGTAAATAGCAATGAAATTAAAATACAAAGTCCCTTCTGTTGAGATACTCTCTTCGAAGGCGAATTGGTAGTCACAGCCTTTTCAGCGCGTTTTCCACGATGCTCTGACTCTTCGTTTGCGCAATTTGTGATGAATCAGTCAGCACGCCTTTCCTTGAAAATTTATCTCTCTTGCAGGGAGGTTTCTGGAGGGGTTTTTTAGTGAATTTTCTTCTGCTTTTTGTTCAGTCTTTATCTGATTTATCTGATTGAGAGTTCTCAAAAGATGGTTTATATTTATTTCATTCGACTTTGCAACATTTCTCTCGCGCAAATCTCTACATAGTCGAATAATTATTTTTTACCAAAGTTATAATTGGCGTGCTACATTACTTCCTGCGCTAAACACGGGGTGAGAAAGTGTTATATATCTAATACGGATTAAAAAATTAACTTTCATTCAATGTATACATATTTTGTGCTTACAATGCGAACAACATATAAGTAATATCAATGAGGGTAAAATAATACTTTAATTACATAAAGTTGAAAGTACTTGCATGCACGCATGTCTAATTATGTTCCAAAGACACTAAGAGCCATACAAACTTGTAGGCAAAATAGTCTATCACTACGAGCTACTGTTACATTCGAAGATCTAAACATATATACAAATTATACATAAAAATACAATATGTTATATATACAGAAAATAAAAGGTGCATTTCAACACAAGCATATTTTGTTAAGTTTCAATAAGAACTACAAGCATATTAAATGTTAAAATACAAAATGTTTATACCATTATTATTGATATGAAACAATTGAATTATTCACAGGTTAAATAGGCCACATCAATCGAACGTTGAATCCAATGAAAGGGGCGGTTGTGCCCTCAAAAATGTATCATGATTTATCAATGCGCACGTAATAGTTTCAAGCATTTAGTTACGAGAGACATTTGCTTGACTATAGAGACGGTTTGCTTGATTTGGTCCTTTATTTGAAATTTCTTCTACATAAAGGGCAGAGTACAACCATTTAGTCCGACGGAATCACTTTCGTAGTGATCCAATGAATCGTTTGCCACTAATCCAACTTCAAATTGATTAGAATCCATACGTAAAGGAGTTATATGTAGAGGAAAGTTGCTTAAATTTAGGTCTTTATTTGAAAAAATTTTCTTCATATAAAAGGAGCGGTCACAGAACCATTTAATTCGAAAGGAATCAGAGTTCCGTAGTGAATCAAAAGAGTTTCATGACCATAATCAAACTGAATGATGAAAGAAGTCCTGCCAAAAGGAGTTGCTATGATCTAGCGATGACTCCTCGAACTTGATAGTTGTGAAAGGTGAAGACCATAACAAATTAAAAATGAAATTGAAGTTCATATCGATAATGTTCGTTTGCTGAGTCATTTCTCGGTTTCTGATTGGGAAATTTAGTATTTTTTGTTTTTCGTTTTCTTCGTTTTTTTTTTTTTTTTATTTTTTCTTAGTTATCAGGAAGCGTGATCGAGTTCTGGCTGTTCTATACAGCTCACGATTATAGGGTACGACTTGCTGATTGTGGAGTTTTAAGAGCACCCCTATATTTTGTGATCGAATTCAAGTCCAGCCCTTTCCTTGCATTTTCTTCTGGGCCGGTTGGATCTTCTGGAGAGAGTATTACTTAAGTGATTTACTTTCTTTCTTCTACTATATGCTAATTTATCGACTTTATCGCTGAGAGTTCTAAAGACGTGTTTATATTTAGTTCACTCGATTATGCTAATTTGCTCGCGGCAATCTTAGCCATAAGTACGACCTAATTAAATTTTTAAAGCATTCTTATGAGGTGCTCATTATTTATATATTAATTTTATATATCTATATATTTTATTATATTACTATAATATTATTATACTATTATATTATATATATAGATATATATTTATTACATATTATATCGTTTTGTAACAAGGAAGAGCTCTCGCCCTGTCAGTAGGTCCAGCCGTCTCTCTACTGTCGAAATTTTATCTAGAAAATCATTTCTCTGCGCAATGGTTCCCGGCGCCAGTCCTCGAGTTAACACTTTCAGAAAGCGTTTTTCGCTTTCAGTAGACACTGCATTCTTCTCCATTATGCCTCAAGAATTTGTTTCCTAGAGCTCTCCAGAGGATCGTGCATGCATAAGATCCCAACGCTGAACCATGAGTGATTCCAGCAAAGAAAAGACCGTTTGCTTTAAATGTGTATTAAATCAAAAGGGATCTGTGAGAGATTACACCGCCAATCTCTTATCCCTTGGACTTGCGCTGGTGAAAACACCTTTATCGACCAATATCACCTAGATTATTATATATTTTTAGCTTTCATTATAGTATATAGTATATTATATATATTATATTTATATATATATATATATATATATATATATTATATATTATCGTTTTATATATATTATTATAGAATATATATATATTAATTATATTATTATTATATTATATATATTATTATACTATTCATATATATATCTATTTATATATTATATATAATCAGAGCAGTTTGCGAGTGAAGGATGAAGTGCTTTCCATTAATTGAGAAACTTTCCTCACTCTTATTTCTGATATATAATTTATTCATCATAATTAATTTTGCTTAAAACAGAAAATAAAATATTTCTCAAATTCACCTCAAAATATATCTAAGAGTTCAGATAATGTGAATGACGCTCTACAACATTACTAAATAAAAAGTCAAAACTAAACACTAGCGAAATAAACAGAATACCATTAGATAATTCTGCCTCCTTTTTGGTAAGAATCAAGACGGGCATTCTTTTGTGAGATGTTTTTGATTTGCACAGTCTGGGAGGGAACCGTCTTAAAGGGAGCAAACCATGGAGTTAAATCAAATGTAACATTCACCTTCCAGATTTTGTATAATTTTTTGTGTTTCGCTCAAAACTTGTGCTTCCGGGGTTGCACCCTGCCTTGGTAGACTATTCTGTGCCTGTCTTTCTACTTCCCTTTATGCTGGAAAGGGGTGCATATTCAGACTATGATAAAAAAGAGGGGGGACCCCCTCTTAACCCCAAAACTATTGCCCTATCGCTTTAACTTATGCAGTTACAACAGTTACAACAGTTTTGTAATTTTTGGGCAAAGATTAGGATTATTTTCAGGACGTTAATAATGACGAGCTACAAAAAAGTTTCAGATTGTCTTTGATTTACAACTAGGTGTGATCTCCTCACTCTCTCCTAATGTAAGAGCTAGCCTTCATTTAAATGGTTTTGAATTAGATATTGTAAAATCCAACAAATATCTAGGCATCATTTTACACCATAATTTAAATTGTATAAAAAAATTAGTAGGAACAATGGTATTATTCTATTTGCTCTGACAAATTTAGTTTCATCCAAGGTTTTGACCAATCTAATTATTCGTTTATTTATCCATTCCTTAACCTACGCTTGTTGGCTTGGGGTGGATCAAGTGAGACCAATTATTTTAATTGTTGTAGAGAATAACGTGTTAAGAAATATTAGCTTCAACGATACTGTTTATACAGCTGAAATGTTTGCAGAACAAGATATTGTGCCTCTTCGCCATTTGTATAAGTTTAAGCTTGGCCATTTCATGCATCCTAATTTGCTGCATGAAGACGCACTATTTTATAATTATCTGGACAGCCTAAATTAGACACATAATTATAAAACTCGAAATTTGCACCTCCTAGATTCGTTCTCGGACTATGGTTAATCAAATTTTTCTATTTAATAAAGTTTGTTGGGACTCTTGCCACGTCTCTTAGAGAAAACACAATACATGTAAGCTTTTTGAGATATCGCACGGGGAATTTTATGGTTTTTAAGGAATTTTATCGTAACAAGGATTTTATTTCATTATTTGTTATTTAGTTACTTCATGTGAGTATTTTAACTGACTTTATTATACTGTTGTTATTGATTTGTAAAGCTTTCCTTATTTCTAACTTAATACAATCGGAAAATAGTAAATAGTAAATGGTAAATGGTATGGTTAAAGGAATCATTTTTATTATATTTTATTTTATTTCTTATTAGATTTAATATTTATTATTATTAATATTCATTTTATTATTATTATTATATTATTATTTATTATTATTTATTATTATAATTATTTAATACCTATTATATATTATTTATATATACTATATATTATTATATATATATATATATATATTTATATATATATTTATTATATTATTTTTATATATATAATAGTATATATATTAATAAACGGATTTTATTTGTAAGTAAATAATATTTCGTAGACTCAAATATCCCACCCAAACTTTAAACAGCTGACACTTTCTCATGTATTTGATGTTTCAACTATTTCAACACATTTTAATCAATGTATCTAATATAAAATACTTCAGATGATTTATTGTTTAACATCTTCCTTATATTTCAAAAGAATTCCCCCGGTGAACACACCTTTTTATTTGTTTATCAACATTATAATTTCGCCTGATTAAATGTGTTGTGATTAAGCGAACAGCTGATCGCTTCTCACAATGGAGTATTTTTTTTTAATTTAAAAATATATAATATTATTAATATATTATATATATATAATATAGCTTAGATTAATATTTTATATATTATATATATATATATTAATAAAATATAAACTATTATGATATTTATAATACACGATAATAATAAATGTCATCATAATAATAATTCTAATATATACTCAATTAATTTATTAATCATAATAATAATATATATATATATCATAATATAACTATTATATATAATAATAATAATCAGAATTATAATATCATAGCACTACATCTATATATTATAATCAATATAATAATAATATAATACAATTAAAAATTCTTATATATAAATAATATAAAATATATATATAAATAATAATAAATAAGTATAATATAATAATATAATATATATATAACATAGATGATAATAATAATAATAATTAATAATAATAATTAATAATAATAATAATACTCACTAATAATAATAATATACTTATATTAATATTAATAATATTAAAATATAATATAAAATAGATGTATTAATATATAATATTAATTAATTAATCACCACATTGTGGACAGGCTCTTTGATATTCACACCGTTTTCAGTAACTGAGAGAGCAGTTCGAAGCACAAGTTGGAAAACCAATGTCACACAAATTGGGCTTCGTTCGCCAGTGTTAAGTACGAATTCGATCCGCCAGTTATACATTTTGCTCCAAAATGGCTCAACTACTATAGGGGAAGTGTTTATCAAACTCATCATATTTACACGCTCATTTCATAAGGTCAAAAGTTATTTGAATCGCAGGTTTTTGCAATAATTAAATTTTCGGACTAAACAGTCACATGTGATAATTTATTTCTCTCTCTTCTCTCTCTCTCTCTCACTCTCATCTCTCCTCTCTCTCTCTCTCTCTCTCTCTCTCTCTCTCTCTCTCTCTCGCTCACTCTTCTCTTCTCTCTCTCTTTCTCTCTCTCTCTCTCTCTCTCTCTCTCTCTCTCTCTCTCTCTCTCCTTTCCCTCCCTCCCTTTTCTCTCTCTCTCTCTTCTCTCTCCTCTCTCTCTTCTCTCTCTCTCTCTCTCTCTCTCTCTCTCTCTCTCTCTCTCAATTCAATTTGGTTCTCTTTCTTTCAATTTGAAAAGGTTCTTTTCAGCAATTGTCCTTAAATTCTAATCATGTATGCAAATGGTCTATATATATATATATATATATATATAATTTATTATTTTTAATATATATATATTATATATATTATTATATATATTTTTATATATAGTTATATATATTATTCATATATTATATTATATATATATCTTATATTATAATATGTGATTACTAGGTCAACTTCGTTAGCGCCGTAGTCAGTACGTCGTACAGAACGCCACTCTTCCTCTATGTGTCAAGTACAGATATAAGCAGAGTTTTATTGTTTGGATTTTCTTCTTACTCCTTCTCTTATTCTGTATTCTGTATTGAGGATGTATTCTCAATAGGAGCTCATCACATGCAACAAACAAATAAAAGAAGAGCGATTTCTAGAGGCATGCAAAAGTAATCAGGTGAAGTGCCAAATGTAAAAAAGACGGCACCTTGGTTTGAATTATTTCGATACAAAGCTCCGTTATTTATCCTCTGCCTCAGCTTTCTTGCTGCATCTCCTTATTCGAATCTTGGTCGATCCTTTTTTCCAACTATTTTGACTTACAGTTTATAATCCCTAATCCACTGGCGAATAATCCGCGTTAGCGGACACCAGCCAATTTCGTTAACCTGTCATACTTGTAAATTAATGGACAAAATAATTTCATTCCGCCTTCTACCTGTTTTGGAGTGTCGCCAGACTTTTCAAACTTCCAGTTTGGTATCGGCAAAAATGGCATCCGGGAAACCTTAACTCGGTGGGATCGTTCTCGTGTCCTTTTTACCTTAAAAGCTCTATTAACACAAGATGGAACTGAGGTTCTCCTTAAACTCCACTCGGTTTCCGAGGACAATTCCCTCTCTTTATTAACATTGCTATCTGTCAGGCGATCCATTCCAGGTCGGCTCTTCTGTTCGTCACGCCACTTTCTCTGGATTGGAGGCATTCCCCGCCAAGGCATTCGTTCTAGTGTCATTATTGTTTGCTTCGGACTTCATGAATCGTTATTCTATCCAGCAACGGTTCATTTTTCTCTTTTTACGTTGAGTAACCCTGGCGCTATATATTACCCCTTGCCGGCTGCCTTTCTTGAAATGCACTTTTAAATAGTTATGGGAATGTTTCACAATAGGTAATTCCCATGTTCTTTCTAGACCCAACAACTCGAGCAGTATATTTAGAGAAAAAGGGGAATCAAAGAACCTGCCACATTCCTCCGAACTAACGTTACATTGTTCACCCATTCCTTTGTAACTTCATAAGTCATTTCTAGATCTTCTGATATATTTAAATACACACCGCACATAAATCTTGAACACTTAGTATCCGCGTGCTTGGCCTATTGGTCATCTCGCCTCAAATCTGGGGTGCTGATGGCACATCCTTCGCATCCACACTGCCCTATCCTTCATAGATGAATATGTTCAGTAATTCATGGTCAGGTCTCCACTAACTCTACCACCAACTGTTAGGTCCCACTCAAAACGTGCTGCTATTCCCACTGAGCCTTCGATTCGTCCCCCGGCGGGCCTTGAAGCTTGAATACGTGTAATGACTATCTCTTCGAAGGGCTACATCATTTCTTGAGCGTTTAATTTATGTTTTCACACTACTCCTTCTCGGTTAAATACACATTTTTATATATATATATATTCTGACCACAATCTTGTAGGCTCTAAGTCTATACGTTTCTTCCCGCGCTCCCACATGCCCAAATACTTTCTGTCACTTATCTGGCCTAATTAGGGGGCGTTGCGACGGTTCTTTGCAACTTATGCCTTGAAGTGAATCTGCTTTGATCGGTAGTACGCTTTGTCATGCTGAAAGTAGGGCCGTTAATCTCGAGTGTACTGAGCGGGTCGTCCATCTTCAACTAATCTTCTTTCTCCACAAATCATTGTTGATGGAAATGTCTCGCGCCTTCAGTGAGAACATGCTATCGGGGCTTGGAAAAAACTTCCTTCTCTTCACTCTTACTAATTTCCTTTCTTTTGGAGCGTTGTAGGACTATTATTCGACAGGGTAATCGAGCTTTACTAAAAGAGGTCGACACCTTCTTGCTCTCCTAGATAGAAAATTTCTGGCCTTGCAAAAACATTTCTTATAACTTTTGTAACTGCCTTTCCTCAATTATTCGCCTGACCTTTCGTAGCTTACTCTCCTACTTGACAAAGGCTGAATCTCTCGGCCTCCTTTTTCTCAATTCTACTTGGCGATTCGCTCCCTCCTTCCTGCTTTCTTCCCTCTCGGTGCCTATGCCTCTCTTCCGTGATTACGCATGCTCGGGTGCATGGGATATCTATGAACGTAGGAAGGCTAGTGGCCCGGATGTTTTCCCGTGTTTTGAGGGTGTGCTTCTGAGCTGGCCCCGGTCCTCGTTCAACTATACTCTATGGCCTTATATGTACTATTTTCTCAGTGCTGAGAAGCCGCATATGTCGCCAATCCCAAAAGGGTAGCCGCTCTTGATCCTTCTACTACTCGTCTATAGCTCTTCACTTGTTATTCTACCTAACAATCTTTGAAACTCTTCTTAACTCTCATTTCCTGATCATTTGGAATTTTCCTTCTTCGTCGATCAATATAGGAACGACACTCGAGGTCAACTGGTAACTACTTCCTATCTAACTGATTTATGTCTTTTCGCTTAGGGACTATGGGAGTCTTGTGTGTG
Organism: Trachelipus rathkii; assembly: GCA_015478945.1. Lineage (NCBI taxonomy): Eukaryota > Metazoa > Arthropoda > Malacostraca > Isopoda > Trachelipodidae > Trachelipus > Trachelipus rathkii. Next base: position 26,392 of record JABUQX010027989.1, read on the forward strand.
GCGTCGACATATCAAAGGCTTTGATCGAGTATGGCATGCGTCGTCGCTCTAGCTCGCTTCTTTGGATTTCTTCATTTCTCTTTGCTTCTTTGTAAGTTTTTCTCTAGTCGCTCCACAGCAGCGCTCGTTGATGAGCGACCTTTCCTCTTTCTGTATAGTGGTGTTCCTCAAGAAGATTAATAAATCCAAAATACCCAGAATTATTTCTCAACGTCTCTCAGCTGTCTCCTATTCACTCTTATGCTCACGACTCCACCCATCATTACTCATTTCATCTACTCCCTCTTTTGTCTAGAGTTGCCTTTCTTCTTCATCTTTCCGATTCTATTCTGGATGGGATTTCAAGGTGGGGCGCCACAACCTTGTGAATTCAACTCTTTGAAAACTCAACTTCTTTATTCCCTCTCAAAAACACCTCTACACTTTCCATTCCTTCGGCGGTTCTAACGTCTCACCTGTTGACAACATTAACATTCTTGGTTGAACATAAACAGCAAATTGTCTTGGGAACTCATATCGCAAATGGCCTCAAAGAAGCTGGGGTTCTGTTCAGGTTGCGTGAATTTTTTTCTTCTGCTAGCTACTCAGTTATATAAGGGCCTTATTCGCCTTGTTTGGAGTACTTCTCACATACGGGGGGCTCCGGCTCCACCCTTTTATTGGTAAAGTTGAGTCTAAGCTAAGGGCTTATAACTTGTCCTTACTTTCACTCTCTTGACCTTCTATCTCTGCGATTGACGTGGCGCACTTCTCTTTCTTAGGTACCTACAACGTAGATGTCAGGGAGTTGCCGCGCGATTTCCCTCCATTGCGTTGCCCTCGTACCTGTTCCGTCCATGTTCTCGCATAAGTTGTGCGATGAGGATGACATCCAGACTCTTCGTTGTGCCATCCCGGCGGGTGGTGCCCCTTCTTTCCAAACCAAACTTCTGTTCTGAGAACTCCTTGGCCAAATCTTCTGTTTATCAACTGTATTTATCTCCTCTTTTTAAAACCCACTCTGCGCTCACCTAGAGATTTGTTAGGCTTGGGCTTGGTGGGTTTACCTGTATTTTATTTCCTGCCCCTCCTTGAAAGGCTGCCCGTGAGTGGTGTATCTGTAAATAAATAAAAGTTTATAATTATCTTAGCTTCACCCCAGTTCCATTCTTGCTCTAAACACATTCTTCGAGGAGATAACCTCGATCCTCCTTACTGGCTATTGCAAAAGTCCTATAACATACTGTGCTTCATCAACATTCAACATCTCTTGCAATATGCTGCGCTTCTTCTTATGATGAGGGTTCCACTTGTTATTCTCTTCTCGCACCATTTCCTAGTCCTGACCTCTCATTTCAATTGTTCCCCTCGCCTCGATAAGGCATCATTCCTGTTCTATTCCCCGCGTTCATGGTGGATTTACTCCAGGTTACTGGACCGGTTTCTAAAAGGGGACAGTGTTGGTGGTCTGCTTTTTCTGACCGTAACCTCTCATATACCCTTTCATACTTCAATTTTTACGGCAGGTCTAATGGCTATAAGATTGCCTTTCTCGACCTATCCTAAACACCAGACCTTCTATGTCATTTTTTCAATTCCGCTCGCGCACTCGGCGCTAAAGCCCTATTCTTAACCCAATGTATCGCTGCTACACAATTTTCGGGCTCTCTCTCCAAGAACAATCCTTACCATGGTGAATACTCTCCACGTAGAGTTACTTGTAACGAAATCGCTAACGAGAGGCAAGATAGCACCCTTTTCTTTCAGAACATGTTCTAGATACCCTCGGATGCTATTCGACAAGGTCGGTTCTCATCAACTGATTATAATCCTGCTCTCCAACAAGGCTTCCGGGTCTTATTAGTCAAGAGTGTTGACGCGTTCTCAGCGAGGGCGAAGCTTTGACCATATAAGTCCGACATTGGTGAGTTGTCTTCTCTCACGCGCGAAGCGCTTGCACGAAGTTGAACCTGCACGCTCCACCATGGCTACACCTATACTCGCTGCCACTAATTGCTACCGAACTTATCATCTGCAAATTTTGCCATCGCCATACCCACATCTGTTTACCATATCTTCATTGATTTCCACAATGGACCAATTTCTCCGTCGTCTTTTCCTACTTCTGTTCCATAGCCCTTCTAAAGGCTATTTCCACATCAAGGTGGGCACCGTTTCGTTACTCTGTCTACCCGTTTGCTAACAGAAATAGTTTTTTTGCAGTACAGCATACATACTTTAGTATTTACTTTCAGTCTAAGCACCAAATTAACTTCCACATTATTTTTATTCCGTTATTTTTTTTGTCCGTTCCATTTTGGCTGCGTCAAATGCCTTGTTAATGTCAATTGCCACCAGGAGGATAAAGTGTATGTTTATTATAAATATATATTATATATATATATATATATATTATATATATATATACTATATATATAATTTATATTATCTATTTATATTTTATATACTATATAATATCTTATATAATATTATATATTATAATATTAATATATATATATATATATTATTTATAATTATTATATGAATTTATATAGTATTATACTATATTATAGTTAATTATATATATATTATATAATATATACTATATATATTATATTTTATATTTATATTATATATTATTCTTATATATATTAATTATATTTATATATATATATATAATATCAATATATATATATATATTATATATATTATTATATAATTATATTATATAATTAAATTATATATATATTATAATATTATATATTATATATATCAGGGTGGTTATCCATTACTCAAAAAAAGTGTCCCTATCGTATCCGTTATCGGAAAAAGGCTAGTGCCGGTATCGTATTCCGTTCTATGAAAGGAAGTACGAAGTTCGTCTCCTTATCCGTTACTTTTGCTTTTTACTGAGACATTAATTACAGCATCTTAGGTAATTTATTGGTTTGTGTTATTAAATTTTGCACTTATCCGTTTATTATTTAAAAAACATACCCTCATGTAGACCCTAGCGCACTCACTTAGTCCCTTTACATCCACCAACGTTTATTTAATTGCACCAGCCAGCATTCACAACTTTCCTTCAACACTCTGCATCATCCGTTTCCCTTCATTCCAACAATCTACTAAAATTTAAACTCAACACTTGTCTCAGCTGCTCTCCACTACTAACATTAACTTCACTCCATGACTGCTCTCACTCCAACATAACCTTACTCTATCACGTTTCGAATTCAACATCTTTTACACACCCTGCCAAATCTCTCTGCCAATCCTCTCAACCTTTTATCAGATTCGCCACACAAAACAAATCATCGCATCTAATAGTTGGGCACTTCCACTCTCTTCTTTTCTCATACTTCTAGCACTTACAATGCCACCCCCACTCTGATTATTCATAACCCTCCACTATACAAATTGATAACCAAGAGACATCGCACATCCTGCTTCACTCCGTTTTAATTTAAAACAATCACTTTCAACTCCTTTTCTTCTACACCGCTTCACTTGTATACATATTTGATTCATTCGGAGATTCCACGACCAATATTCAATAACACCGCCGTATACTTCCCTATTAACATATCATAGGCTGTTGTAAATCCAAACCTAAATACAATTATCTTCTTCTCCCTCATTTACTCAATCATTTGTTTTAATGTAAAGATTTGCTCCACACATCCTCTAAACTTCAAAACACCCCTTGTTCTTCCCAATCAGTCCTTCAGTCCCTCGACCCTCTTTCGACCAAAATCCAAGTATATATCTCTACTACACTTAATAAACTTATTCCCCGATAAATTCCTACGTTACCCTGTATTCCTAATCTTTATATAAGCGTATATTTACTGTCTCCCACCCTATCATATCGCCATAAACACTTAGTTATCAATTCCAAGCCAATCGTATTCATCTCGCTCCGTTTAATTTCATTCCTAAGGTAATTTTCTCAACCACCTGCGATTTACATTCTTCAACTTTTCTCGCTCTACACATTACTCTCTTACTAATGACCTCATTCCCCAAAATACCCATTCTTCTTGCACCATTCATCCCCATTCAATCTCTCTTCTTACTCATGTTATGCATTTTCGAGTGCTCCCAACTCTAGTCACTAGTCACTCATTTCATCGTTCAATCACCCTCCCTATCGTCATTTTTTCAGATTCCCTTATTTCTATATATTTTATATATATTTTATATAATTATATATTATATATATAGTTATATTATTATATAATTTAATTAATATATCGTTATATATATATATTATAAAGTATTTTTACTTCCACCGGGTGGTCAATTGGCTTCAACTTCCAAAGAAGTCGCATAAAATTAACGACTAAAAGTAACGAGGAAAAATACGGAAGTTATTTGGTGCGTTACTGAAAGAAAACATTACGAGTCGTCTATCCGTTACTCCGTTACCAAATGTAGTTCCTTTAGTAACGGAACACGGTCTAACTATCTACCACCTCTACTTATTATATAATATTTATTTATTATTTATAATTTTTGGATAAATCTTTTGTGCGTCTAGTTTTATTATTTCTGTCTTTTGGTACTATTGACTCTTATGTTTGTGTTTTCATATCGTCTACATTTTTTCTCCTCGTATCTGTGACATTTGGTTTCTTTTTGATCTGGGTCTGACGAATTTTTTTCTTACGGTTTCGCCCCAATCCATGTTATTTTTCGTTTCCTTTTTTCTCCTTTTTTTTTACAGGTCTTTAGTCTTCTAAATGATTTTTCTTTTTCCTCCTTGTATTTCGTCGTTTTTTTTACCTTTTATCTACTTATCATTTTTTCCTTTCATTTATCTTTTATTTTTCTTTATCATGGGCTTCACATCTAGTCAAAAAGTTATATGAAATCTTATTTTTTTGGGTGCCTTGATTTCTTGATCCAGTCAATGCTACTTAATTTTCTTTTTTTTTCTTCATATTTATTTTTTTTTTCATTTTTAATTTTTGGTGGGTCTCCGGTGCAGTAACGTTTTTTCCTTTTTATTATTTATATTAATATATACATTTATTTATTTTTTATATATTTAGCGAAGAGTAATTTTATTTTATAATGTTATAATCTGATTGTGTGCTTTAATCATTTCCAGCGTTCCCGTTTTTTTTTATCATAAGATTGATTACCAATTTATGTATACTTTTTCATATTTATATAAACCCACCTTCATCTTTCGATTTTTCTTGTCCTTTTGATGATACATCTGGAGTCTTCGTATTGGTCATTCTTCTCATAGTCGTATCTTTTATATTCTCTTTCTTTCCCTTCTCTCTCTTCTCCTTCTCGCTCTTATTTTCTATTGCCTTTCATTTTTATTTTCTTTTATAATTTTCTTATTCTTTTTTTTATTTTGAGTTATTAATTTTTTTTCTTTCTTTGGTGAATTTTTTTTTCTATATTTTCTGTAATGCTTTTTTCATATTTTTTTCTATATTTTTCATAATTTCTGTTTTTTATTTATAATGCTTAGTATATATGTACCTTTCTTTCTTTTTTTGTTTTGTTCATTCGTTTTCTTTTTATTCGTTAATCTCTAAAAAAAATTTACCATTCCATTATTTTTTTTATTTTTCTTCTTATTTTATTTTTTTTTATTTATATATTTATTATTTTTTTTGTGACATTTTTTTATTTTTTGTTGTCATTCTTACTTTTATTATTATTTTTATTTTTTTTATTATATTTTTTATTTCTAATTTTCGAAGACTTCACAGAATATTTGCTTTTCTTCACTTTTTTTGTATTTATCTTTGTTTCCTTTTTTTGTTTTTTGTTTCAGCTATTTGCTTTTTCCTTGTATCCTTTTTCCTTTTTTCTACTGCTACTCTGTCGTTATTTTTCTGGTATTTTTTAAGATGTCAACTTCATTTATTGTTTTTGTTTCTTATTTTGTTTTTCTTTTTTTTTACGGGCATGCTATGTTTCTTCCTACGTTGCGTGATCAATTGTTATGTGTCGTATACTATTAATTATCGGACTTAAATATTTTCAACTATTGTATATTTTTTATTAAATCACTTATCTTAAGTGTAATTATTCTATATATTTACAAATTTCACACGGCGATTGAAAGTTAAGGAATTATAATAAATAATAATTAATAGAAGTGGTATTTTCAAGCATATTATTTTACTCTTTTACAGTGTATTTTTATTATTACAGGGTCCAACAGAATGCAGAAGCATTGAAAATGCACTCATAACGTCAAATGTTTATTCCAAAAGGGTACTTGTGAAATTTTGCATAAATATTATATTTTAGTTATATAATAATTAAATGTATTAAATTTTTTCTTTTAATATAATGAATTTGTTGAAGTAACTTTAAATACACAACCTATAATACCTAATACGTATTAATGTCGATCATAAGCTAAAAGTTACGTAGTAGCGGCACTTTCTTACTTAATTTCATTTCAGCAAGGATACGATAACGGAATTTACTTTACATGTAACGGAGTATGACGGAACGGATTGTTTTAATGCTAACTTAGGCCCACCTTGGCCGTATCTTCTTTATCGCTCATCAACCCCTTTCACAGTAACTCTCATTTTCTCTTACTTCAACTCAGCCTTAAGTACTGCATGAATAGTCTTCACAAATTTTATATTGTTTAAATGTGTAATATCTTTAGATCTTATAAGTATCACATCTTTTTATCTTAGCTTTTTATTACTATTGACTGATATTTAGGAATGTTCGCTATCAATATCTATTACATTTAAATTCATTTTTCAAACGCACCATGAGGTTATTTATTTTATTAGTTTTTATTGCGTCGATTCTCTGTTGGCCAGTGGGTGTTCTGTTTGACTCCAGAGAACTTAGTTATATGTTTTTATTATTTTTATTTTATTATTATTATTACTTATTTATTATTATATTATATTTTGACAATATATTGTATTCATATTATATTATCTAATTATTTTCGTTATTATTATTAATAGCGAGATTAATATTTTAATCTTCATATATTATTATTTTTTAATGTATTGCTTATTTTAGTTATTGTTATTTTATTCATTTTTTTTATTAAGTGATTAAATTATTTACATAATAATTATATTGATTATTATTATATTGAATTATTATTATTATTATTTTATTATTGATTATTATTATTTATGATGTTATTATTATTATTTGTTCTATGCATTGAATTATTAATATATTGATTATTATTCATTATTTATATTATTTTCTCTATAAACTATATTTATTTATATATTATTTACTTAATATTCAATTATTTCATTCATTTGCATGCTAAGTATCTATTTTATAGGAGAAGACTAATTTTATTATTATATATGTACCTTGATGTTAATGTTAATTATCATTATTGATTCATTATTATTATGAGTTATTATATGTAGATTATTATTTTTATTTTATTATAGTGTATTATATATCTTATTCTTTATTATTATTTTAGTAGTATAGGTATTTTATTTTCAGTTAACTTTATATTATTGATTATTTATTTCATTATCTTTATTATCTATTATTAATATT